>PVIC010034262.1:0-19659 GCA_004025085.1 Thryonomys swinderianus
TTTTTTTTTTTTTTTTTTTTTTTTTTTGCTTTTTGAGACAGGGTCTCGCTTTGTAGTTCAGGCTGGCCCTGAGCTCACTATGGTGCCCAGGCAAGCCGCCGCAAACACAGCAATCCTCCTGTCTCTGCCTCCTGAGTGCTGGGATTACAGGCATGAGCCACCACGTCCGGCATTGTGGTATGCAGTGTTGATTGTTGGTGGGCGTGTCTCCATGCCCAGCATTATATGTGGTTTCCCGGGGATCGAACTCAGGACCTTGCGCTTGTGAGGCAGGCGCTGGAACCACTAAGCTAACCCTCCGGCCCCTTGATCATATTCTTGTGTTCCACAACAGTACACATATCAGCTTCCTAAGAAGTGCGTATGGGCAGGCTTTTATTTTTCACTTTGGGGAATTCTACATGTGCATACATATTTGCTGCAGCTGCTAGACCCTGGGTCCTGAGTCGCCAGCCCTTCCCATCCCCAGGCTTCCCTTTTGTGGGAGGTGAGCAGGTACACATGAGGTGAGACATTGCTGGAAAGAAGCTTGGGTGGTGCAGGACCTAAGGAAGATGCATTTGTGCTGTGGGCCTGCAACAGAGGAAGCCAGCCATGGGTGGCAACTTTCAGATGAAGACCAGCAGTATATACAGGGAAAGAACCCAAAGGAGGCATGGAGGGTGTTGGTAGGAAGAAAGACTTCCCTGAGGATGTCATCTTGCACAAAGCCAACCTAAGGGTGGCACAGGCAGGAGGAGGATGTGCAGACAGAGCTGAAGCAGAGAAGGGAATCAAGCCAGAAAATGTGGAGGACCATCCCTGACACCTGCAAAGGCCAAAGCCATACCAGCGTTCCCAGGCCACACTAGGCACACCCAATGATGACTTTTCGTGTTGACGCTATAGTAAAATTCTATCCATGGAAGGGTTTCAGTGGTTCAAAGTCTTCACTGATACTTAATGCTGTCAGTCATTTTCATTTTGAACATCTAAACATCAGCCTGTTCTTATTATGGTTTAATTTGTACTTTGCTGATAAGAGGAAAATTTTTCATTTATTTTATTAGTCACTGGCACATCTCTCTTTTGAAATGCTGCTTGAGCCTCTTCTTTATTTTTCCACCTGGCTCTCTTCTTATTAAAGATTCAACATCAGGCCGGAGGATTAGTTCAGTGGTTCCAGTGCCTGCCTCACAAGCTCAAGGTCCTGAGTTCAATCCTCGGTAACCACAAATAATGCTGGGCGTGGAGACTCACACCCACCAGCCATCAATACCGCATACTACAGTGCCGGGAGTGGTGGCTCACCCCTGTAATCCCAGCACTCGGGACGCAGAGACAGGAGGATTGCTGAGTTTGAGGCTGGCCTGGGCTACATAGTGAGCTCAGAGCCAGCCTCAACTACAAAGCAAGACCCTGTCTCAAAAAAAAAAAAAAAAAATTCAACATCATCTGGAGGAGAACTTCTTGCCATATATACAGTGGGTACAACACCAGTCAGCTGAGGGAACTTTTGCTGACTTCAGGTGAAAATGACAAATCAGCAAAACACAGCTCCCTTGGTGTTAGCCCTCAGCGTCACAGCTCTGGGCCCTGAGCACCATCGGCCCTCGGTGTCCGACCCAGCAGCTCTTTGCCACCCCTACCAGCTCCTCAGCAGTTGAGGCTTGTGTCCCTTTAGTAGCTTTCTGGAGCTCTTGCAGCAACTTCTGCTGCCTCTCTGGGGTTCTTTGGTAGTCTGCTGGCCTCTGCCCAAGTCTCTGGAACTCTTCCGGTCTGGCCGTTCCTGGTCTTACCAGCTCTCTTTTAAGGCAACCTGTTCTGCCCACATTGCTGGTAATAAGAATCCTAAGTTTATAGGACCACCTGATCCAGGCTTTACTGGGACCTGTGCAGAGCAAAGGAATGGCATCTAGGAGAGAGTCTCCTCCACTGACGACGATTGTGAAGAGCTGCTCCTACAGAACATGAAGCTTGTATATTTTGAGAACCTGCTTAGAACTTTCCCAGAATGAGAGTCAGGGTCATAACTGGTCATCTGGGGCAAATCCCAGGTGCAAGTAGGCTGTGGCTCGGGTAGGTTCTTTTGGAGCAGCAACTACGAGGACATTCCTGTCCCCTAAAGCTGGATCCTATCACACAGCCTGGACCCAGAAGTCACCCAGGAGTGATGGGAGACTCTGAGCCAGATGGTTTGGGCTACCCTGAGATGGACATGAGTTAAAGAGGCCTTGATAAGTGGTGAGAGATCACAGCCCCTCTGGCTGTTGGAAGGAGGAGAAAAAAAGGGTATTTCTTCTCTCAGATGTACTTTCTCCCTCTGTGGGTAATTATTTTATGTTTTCCAATTGTCTTTTTGATAAATGGAAGTTCTTAATTTTTTTTTTTTTTTGGAGACAGGGTCTTGCTTTGTAGTTCAGGCTGGCCCTGAGCTCACTATGGTGCTCAGGCAAGCCGCTGCGAACTCAGCATTCCCTCCTGTCTCTGCCTCCCGAGTGCTGGGATTACAGGCGTGAGCCACCACGCCCAGCATTATATGTGGTAACCGGGGATTGAACTCAGGTCCTTACGCTTGCGAGGCAGGCACCGGAACCACTGAGCTAACCCTCCGGCCCTGGAAGTTCTTAATTTTAAAACAATTATTAGAACATATTAGTCTTGTTAATAGTTTTGTTTACCCTGTTTAACAAATCTTTTTCTATGCCTGGATTCTGATGATTTTCTCCTATATTCACTTCTAGATGTTTTACTGCAGAAACTTTCACATCTAATTCTAATCCATCTGGAGCTCCTTTTTGTATGTAATCTAAGGTAGGAATCAAATTCAAACTTTTAGCATCCACACAGGCATTTGTTTCTTCACAACTGATTGTCAACTGATGATGCCCTCTTGATCATAAATCAAGTGTTCACATATGAGTGGAACTGTTTCTAGATTCTCTTTCCTGGTCCTTTGGAATTGTTGTCTCTCCTTACCTAAATACCATTGCCTTTTAACATGCTTTAGTCTACAGTGATTCTCAGTACTTAATACCCAGCGGAGAGTCATTCCACTTTGCTCTCCATGATGGGTACCTGGGCCATGCCCTAGGCATGTCCATACAAACTTTTGAAGCACTTTTCAAAGTTTCCCAAAATCCTACTGGAAGGCTGATCAGGATTGTATTAAAGCTGATGTAAATTTGGAAAAAGTTCACATAGTTACAATACTGTTATTATCTTCTTACTTCTTGAGCTTGATTTATTTCTTGCATTTATTTAGATCTTGATTAATTTCTATTAATATATTGTGTTTTCTCCTGACAGAAGTCTCATACATATTTCATTAAATTTATTTTTAGTTTTATTTTTTAATTGTTAGGGTCACTTATATAGAAGCCAAATTTATTTTTATATTCTGTGATCTTGTTAAATTTTCTTTCAAGTCACTGAAGTTATAAATGTGTTCTAGAATGCATGATTGATATTGTGAAATAGTAAATATTCAAAGGATAATGGGGTCTAGGGGTGAAAAATGAAGAGAGGAAAAAATTGATGGTACAATAAAGGAAACAATGCTTGTGTATATAGAGGGTTCGGGGTAGGTAGGGTGGGTAGGGGAGAGGGAAAATGAGAATTAAGTTGTGTTATATACTGGAACAAATTTTCAATGTGGAGTGTAATTGTGATATATATATAAAATATACCAATAAAAATGATAATTACATAGATTACAATGATAAGGAAGTAAAAAAACCTAAAAGTCTAGTATTTTAGCAGTAATTGGCTTTGGACTTTCAGCATGCACAGTTATGTCACTCATAAGTAACAACAGATGTATTTCTTCCTAAACTCTAAATGTTTGTTAATTTTATTCTTGCCTTTTACTTTTTGCACTGCATAAACCATCCAGGACCCATGAACACCTCTTTTTCCCACTCACAGTCCTGTCAGTGACCCAAAGGCAAACCTCAGGAAGAGCACTCTTAGGAAAAGAGTGTTGGTCTAAGACTTGGCACAGGTGGCGCCTGGTCTGTGCTATCCATGGGTCCTATGGAAACATTTATAGAGAAAGGTCACAGGGAAAGTGTGGCACTTACCCTGGGAAAATGAAGACCCTGAAGAAGTGACAAAGTCCCTCTCACAGTCCCAGGTAGAGAACCCCTGCCAACACCTTGACCCTCGACTTCCAGCCTCCAGGTGGTGGGACACTGCTTGATGTTTAAGCTGTCCTGTCTGCCGTACTTTGTATGTGCTATCCTAGCAGACTAGTATAGCAATGTTTTAATTTACATTTATTTTTTACAAGCAACAGAGAATATTGTTTTATAGTTTGAGTACTAATTGTAAATTAAGAGAGTTTATAAGTACTAGGAAGACACTAAGTGTAAAGTAAAGGTTTTATATCTTGGTGTTACACAGCACACTTTGCAGGATATTCATCAAGCCCCCAGGAGGCCTAGATACCTGTGAGCTCCTGAAAAGGATTCTCCTGGAGTAGGGCCCAAAATCCACATTTCATCTCACGTCCTGATGACTCAGATGAGCACTCAAGTTTGAAACTCTGTTGTGGTTTATATCGAGATGTCCCTCTAAAGCTTCATGCAGAGGCAGACCTTTGGAATGTGCTTGGATTATAGCTGAATTGCTATTAGGAGGTAGGGCCTGGCTTTTCTGCTCCTCCCATCATTCTCTAGACTTCCTGTTTGCCATGACATGAGCAACTCTCCTCTGTCATGTCCCTCTGCCATGCTGCCATACCTTGGAGCCAGCCATCTATAGACTGAAACCTCTACAAATTATGAGCCAAAATACACCCCTCCTCCTGTAAGTGGCAGGTGTTGTGCATTTTGCCTGAGCAATAAGAAAAATGGCTAAGATAAACTCAGCACTATAAACATAGGCTTGTGGACAATGATGGAAAATTTAACTTGGATATTTCACTCTGTGCAACTCATGTCATATTCTGATAACTTTGTCATATTCTGATAATTTTGTGTGTCATTTTGGCCAGGCTGTCAGGCAGATGCATGATTACATAGCAGTCTAGATGTTGCTATAAAGATATATTTTCTACATTTAACTCAGTAGACTTTGAGTGAAACAGATTGCTCTCCACAATGCAATGTGGGTAGGCCTCACCCTATCCACTGAAGGCCTTCAGAGAAAAGGCTAAGCTTTCATGAGGAAAAAGGAATTCTGCCTCCAATGGTCTTGGTGCTATAAAATGTACTTTACCTAGGTCTCTATCTATCCAGCCTGCTGGGCTCCCATGGAATTTTCCAAATTACCAATCCTTACCATCACATAAGCAAATCTCTCTCTATCTGACAGCGTATATATATATATGAGAAAGAGAGAGGGATATGTAGGTAATGGAATATTTAGATAGGACCTAATGGTTTTCTGGTTTTGTTTCTCTGGGCAAATATACACACCATGTCCATGACTGTCTATGTTGTCCATGAATAAGCTGGAACTAAATCGGTTATTTTCATATTTGCCTTCAGTTGGTATGCTTTCTTTTATCTTATAAGTAACTCTGAGTTCTTAGTATATGCTAGAAAAACTACCAAAAGTTGTAAGATTTTTGTGCAAGTGGAATAATTACCCATGTTTCAGAGCCTCAATTTCACTCATTAGTGAAAACAATACTTTTTCTAAGAATTTTTTTAAGAGGATCTATAAAATCTATTAAATTTCTTTACCAAAATATTTCGTGAGCTGGGTGTGGTGGCACACAGTGTAATCATAGCACCCAGGAGGCTGAGGCAAGAGGATTTCAAAGAATTTAAGGCCAGCCTGGGCTACATACTGGGTTTGAGAATAGTCTGAATTACATGGTGAGATCCTGTCTCAAAAACAAAACAAAACAAAACAAAAATTCACATGTATCAACAACAATAAAAAGGTTTTATGGCCACATATCCAGCAAGGATTACAGAGATTTCAATGCCAGCCAACATGGGAGAAATCACCATGGCTGCCCAGACCACTGCTGTATAGGAGAATTATGTGGGTCAGAGGGAGAGAGCAATACATGACACTGACTTTGGACAAGGCTGCGTACGTGTCCTGTTTTTATCATCTTGGCACTTCCACTTCTCATCATAATGAAAATTCCTTGAGCTTTATTGTGGAAACTGGCACGTTTCCTGGGTCCATGCTTGGGTCTGGAAGCACTGTAACTTCCTATAAAGAATACCCTTAGCAACTATCATGTTTTGCTCCAACATTACACTGACATGAATTTAAAAGAAAGATTAATGTTGTTGGCCACAGTTGCTCTGTGATTTATTTTGCAGTTGGCCTACTTACATCTTATTGTGAATGGCTGCAGTCACAAAAAATGTTGTTCCACTACAAGAGAAAAAGAAAGGGGGCAAATGCCTTCACCAAACACAAGATGATGACTCATGGTCCATGCCAAAAGGCTGCCCAACAGGAGAAAGTGGGCTGAGGGATGCTGATTATTCCAGTACTTTTGCTCCATGATTTCACTTGCTCATCTTTTGAGAAAGAAGAAGATTTATAATGCTTCCAGCGAAGGCATCTGTGTTAGTTTCTGGAGCTTCTGCAGTGAAGCACCACATCTGAGTGTCTCTGGTGACAGACATTTCCTTCTCACAGTTCTGGAGGCGGGAATCTTATGATCAAAATCCAACATTGGTTTCTGAGGACTGCTCTCTTCCAAGCTTTCCCATAGCCCTTTATAGCCTTCCTCTGAGCTCCTACTCTTAAGAGAGAGAACACTCTTCTATCTTTCTCTTTTTATGAGGTCACAAATCCTACTGGACAAAGCCCCACATTTATGCTCCATTTACCCTTAATTATCTTCAAAGACTGTATTCCTACACAGCTCATTGTTGTTTGAGGTCTTAATGTATGATGAATTTGAGGGCATATAATCCCATCCAAAGTACAGTGCAGAGAGATTACAGGTTATGAAATTATGCTGCTCTTTTTAAAACTTATTTATATTTCTGTGGTACAATGGATTGAACCCAGAGCCTTTGTACCGAGCCACACCTCCAGCACACCCGCCCCCATTGTTCAATTTTAAGACAGTCTTGAGTTACCAGATTGACTGGGCTCCAACTTGTAATCTTCTTTCTTCAGCCTCCCAGAATGTCATATTACTTTTTAAAGGTATAAGAGACTAGCAAAGGAGAATTAAGGAATTAAGTTGAAGGAAAAAGAAGTGATGTGACAAAAATCTGAAATTACTTGCCACTTAGCTTGGTTACAAATCACACTTCTTAAAGTAAAGGCCAGACATAATTTTAAAGTCCTTTCTTGTGCAAGGAATACTGTGGTATAAGCAAGATCAGTAACTTAAGTTTTTAGGAAGTAAAATGTATTGTAAGACAACTTATCATATGTTTCCCATTCTGCTATAAGACAGAAGTCTAAAACTAACAAAAATCTAGACACTGGCTCCAATAATTTTTTTCTTTGTTCTTGTTGTTTTTTGAGACAGGGTTTTGCTATAGAATTCAGGCTGTCCCCGAGCTCACTATGGTAGCCAAAGTCAGCCTCGAACTCATGGTGATACTCCTGCATCAACCTGTTAAGTGCTGGCATTGTAGGTGTGCACCATCATGCCCAGTTGAATGCAAGAATTAAAATATTCCTGCAGCTATTAAAGTATGAGGTTTCTAATTCTAAAAAACAAAAACAAACAAACAAAACACCTTTGAATATGTCTACTCAGGAATAGTAATTTGATTACTTTAAGTAGATGTAGCTGATAGCTTAGTCAAATAAAAAGTTTGACTTTTAAAATTTCTAAACTTGATTAGTACAGACCAATATAAAGAAATGAATTAATATTTTGGTGCCATGATAGACAATTCTGCCAGTCCAGCGACAGATCATGCATTATACCTGAAGCGAGTCCATGATCACATCCCAAGCCTATTTACTTCTCCTCCTCAAAAATGTTAGGTGTTGGGGCCGGATTAGCTCAATGGTTCCGGCGCCTGCCTCACAAGCGCAAGGTCCTGAGTTCAAACATCCGTAACCACATACAATGCTGAGTGTGGAGACTCACGCCCACCAGCAATCAATACCACATACCACAGTGCTGGGCATGGCGGTTCACGCCTGTAATCCCAGCACTCGGGAGGCAGAGACAGGAGGATTGCTGAGTCCGAGGCTTGCCTGGACTACATAGTGAGCTCAGAGCCAGCCTGAACTACAAAGCGAGACCCTGTCTCAAAAAAAAAAAAAAAAAAAAAAAAAAAAAAAAAAAAAAAAAAAAAAAAAAAAAAAAAAAAAAAAAGCTAGGTGTTTCTCTTTCTCAAAAATGTTAGCAGGCAGTGAAGAGCTTCTATGTCAAATAATGTCTCATTCAAAGGGAAATGTGGTGGAGGGGTGAGTAATGAGGGGTAAAGAAAAAAATGTGATGGTAATAAAAAAGGGAAACAAAACTTATGTATTTAGGGGGTAGGGGATTGTGCGGTGGGTAGGGGAACAGGAAAAAATGAGAATTAGATTGTGTCATATACTGGTACAAATTCCCAATATCGAGTGTGATCATGATATGTTGTGTATACACAATGTACCAGTAAAGATAAAAATTAAGAAAAAAAAAAGGTCTCACCAATCCCAAGTCCGATTCTTCGGCGGTGGAAGGCTGAACCAGGAAGCGGCAGGGTCACTCTTCATTCCCTTTTAATGAGTTGCTACATCAGTCCTCGTCCTGAGCCTGAAGCTCAGCTTTAATCCCAAGGGAGCGGGCAGTGGGCCTGAAGCAAGGGTGAGAAGGACTTTGCAGCTGCTACCATTGGGCTTCTGGGCCTAGCCGAGCTGGCCCCTGTGCTGCGGCGGGATGTCTAGGGAGGGAGGTGACATCTATTACGAGGGTCCAATAAAGGTGAAGGGACGACCTTCCAGAAGAGGGACTGCTTCTAATCGTGGAACCCAGTGCTGTGACGTTGACGGTGAAGTCAGCCACCCACCCACAGAGTCCATGCTCGGTGCTCTCTAGAGAGAAGCCCCGCCCCATACCTGAGAGCCAGCTGCCCCCCCTCACTCCCATACCTCCCTGCGCAGAGTCAGGCAGATCTCGGTCTTGGAGAGCCAGCCATCACCAAATCTAAAGTCTGCTCCAGAAGGAGGGACAGGGTGAGAAGGGTTCTTCCTCTTCCGGCTGACTGGGCTCTCCTGACTCACCATGTCAGGGATGCCTGTCCTCTGTTACCTGCAGGCCCTGCACGTCCTTGCCAGACATCTGTCCACACAGATGCTGTGACGGGACCTCCCAGAAGAAAACCCGAGCGGAGCCTTGGCAGCATGTTGTAGCAGAGTGAAAAATGCCTTTAAATCACCATCACCAGTTTTAAACGGGACTCTTCATTTAAAGGTATTCTTAGGGCTGTTAAGAGCCCTCTGGAATTAGGAGGAGGCAAGATTCAAAGTCTTTCACTGCTGGTTTGGGACAGAAGGTGGTGGAGGTGAGACCTCTTGCCCCAGGGAGATGGGTTCAGGCACGTGGGATAGTAAGTCACAGCATCACCCAGACCATCAGGACTGAAGTCCTCTTGCGTGCCTGGGCCACGCTTGGCGTGCAGTTGTGAAGATGAACTGCAGTGAGCTGCAATGACCTGACATTTCTGTGACTTCTGCCGGGGTCAGCCCTGAATACTCCCAGAAAGCAGCCACATAAGGAAAAGCATATTTGAAAAAAAGAGTTTATGAACATGACCAAGCCTGATAAAAACGGATCATGGTGAGCTGGGAAAAATCCATTCAGATTAACATTTTCCAGCAAATTGCAATGAATTGACTTAATTTCCAAGGCCCTGTATTACTTCAGAGAAGTCATCCCAGGCTGGTATAATTCTCTAGCTGCCTTGGAAGAGACCTTTGCTGAGTTCTACAGATGTGAAATAGCTTGCAGTCAGAGTGGTGAGTCATGACGGGCAACATCTCAACTGTGACAGTGTGGGAGAACCAGGGTCTCTGCACACTCAGTGCCTGTGCTCCATGCTAACTCCAGGATGACAGTCAGGGAACTCACGGCTGGACACTGTGATGGGCTTCTGCTAAGGCCTCGGAGAGACCAAGACTCTCTTCACCTGTCAGGAAACAATTTGGCTCCGTAGGGTGGAGATGAAACGCCTGCTTCTCAGTAGGTTGCTAAGTTCTCCACTTAGCAAGAGTTGAAGAAAATGTCCAGACCCAAAGCATCTTAGAAATAAATTCCTCTGGTATCTAGACATCTGCACCTCTTCAGTGGGCCCTGTGCCCATCAGGGCCATGTGTGTGTCATGTGCCTCACAGCAGATGTTAGCTGCTACTTGAAGACGTCTCTGTGATGTGGTTATTGCTCAAGTCTCCTGTAAAGGGCGTTTTGCTCAAATTAAAAAGGACGGTGTAAATTTGAACCAGCACAAAAAGCTGCACTGTGCGTCCTTCTTAAGGCACATCAAAGCTGAGGGGAGGGGCCGGGGTTCCAGCCCTCAGAAGCCCCGGAAGCACCGTGCCACAGTGAGACTCCCTCACCTCCATCATATTGGACTTGTCAGGCATGTTCTTCAAAAGACTAAGCTTTGCTTTGAAGGGAGCTGACCCGAGCCATTTGCAGACCCATGGCCAGAGTCCAGGCAGGCAGAGAGACAAGCCAAATCTTCATTCCTGCCCAGGCTTTCCCACTTCATTTAAGTGAGTGACTTCACAGTGTACCCTCCAGAGGACCTCCCTCTTGTCACCTGGGTAGCCGGGGAGGGCATAAACACATTGCTAATTCAAGAGTGAACACTGGCAGCTCATGATGGCACGGATCTATAACCCTACATTCCGGGAGACTAATGCAGGAGAACTGAAGGTCTGCATCCAGCTTTGGCAACTTAGTGATTTCTTGACACTCTGCCTCAAAATTTTAAAAATAATAATAAAGCCTGGAGATTTAGCTCAGTGAAAAGGCCTTGGGTTTAAAGCCCAGTACTGGGGATGGAGAGGGGAAAGAGTTAACACTAGAATAATATTTCAAGGTGAGAATAGAAAAGTTATTGAGTAGTTTGCTAAGTGAATGATTCATGTCTGCTCCTGTCCAGGCAGGAAAGTCTGGCCCAGGCTAACATGGCTTTCCTGTAGGAGTCCTGGAAGGAGGCAGGTGGCATGGACTTAGCCAGAGGGTATTTTCTTGTAGCATCTTCTGAGAACCAGGAAAGCTTTAGCCTTGCTAAGGACTCATGAACTGCTTCACTGTCATGAAGAATGCTTCCTTGGTGATGGGACTCAGGACAAACCAGAGAAGACCTTGTTCATGGGTGGCAGCAGAGCCCACAGCTTCCCTGTGCATGTATGGTACTCTCCTTCCCACAACAGAGCCTGGGCAATGGGTCTCCACTCACTCTGTTTTTGGCTCAGGAAAACTTCTGTGTGGCTTCCAGCTCTGAGTCCCATGGATGATACAATCTGTGTTCTCCTATCCTAATCCTGGCCCTTCACATTCCTCTCTAGATAATCTTCAGGCTTACAAGAGGGACGCTTAGGGAGCTCTGGTCTGTTTTGTCCTGGGAGGACTAGCGATGGCCCACCTCTCCCACCCTTGCATTCCTTCATGGATTCTAGCTATTACTGAGCACCAGCTGTGTGACTAACACTGTGTGAAATATGGGGTGCAATTAGAAACATGTTGTGTGTGCTTGAGTAGGGGATGCAGATAAGTAAAGAGATATGACAGTATTTTTGTTTTGTTTGGTACTGGGGGTTAAACTCAGGACGTTATGCTTGCAGGGCAGGCACATAACCAGTGAGCTAAATCCTCAGCCCTCGTGACAGTATTATTATGCGTGGTGATAGTACTTATAAACAAAGGAGCTGAGCAAACCACTCCCTCCCCTTCAACTGTAAACATAACACAATCCTAATGAGTACTCAGGTTTAAGTTTAGGAGGTTAGGCAGATTTCTGACATTAATAAAGAGAGACCATGAGAGGCACCTAGGACCAGTGGATGTTTGACCTGATAAATAATGTTGGAAGCCTAAGTTACAAAGGCCTCTTCAGCTGCTTCAGCCTTCTTCCCATTCCTCCTGCTAATCCTTGATCTTCAGTAAACATACTACATGAAGTATATGGTTAACAGTTCTTTCCTTGTCAAACACAAGAACCTGGACTCTTTTGGCCCACTCAGCTGTAGCCTAAGGGTGGTGACAGGAAGGAGTCCTGTTCCTGAGATGGCATAAGGGAAGATATGTCAGAAAAGTGATGACACAGATGCACCTGAGTGGTAGAGTGGTCAGCAGGCAACAGACAGCGAGCACGTGGCAGGCTGGAGGCACGGGATGCCTCTGGAGGCTTGACTAGCTGGGTTTTGTAGAAGTCCAAGCTGTTTCGGAGATGAGGGCAAAGGGCAGGCCAGGAACACCAGGTGGCTGACTCCACAGGAGGGGTGGGGAGCCAGAGAGGTCTGAGTTTCCCAGAAGATGCACTTCAAGCTCCCTGTTTTATACATTTGGGCACTGGGTTTCTCTTAGTGTTGTAGAGAAATGACGGCATCCCAGCAAACCCTTGGCCAACTCAGCAGAAAGGGCATCCTCATTTTACAGGTGAGGAAACTTGAGATTCATGCCTGCCAGGGCCTGCCAAGGTCAGGCAGGACAAGAGCAAGAGCTGAGCTGTCAGCAGAATCAGTGACAGGAGAGAGGAAATTAGAGAAGGGATGGTGAGCTTAGTGTCCAGACAGGACCAGGCTAATGGACACTGTAAATGCTTTAAGTGACTCCTTAAAAAAAATATCATAAACTCCCTACTTAATCAAGAACTTATTGTGCAATGGTACGTATATGCAATGTACCAAGATAAAACGTTTTTTAAAACAAGAACTTATTGTGCAAAGAGGGGCAGGCATTGAAGATCAAGACCTTAAAGTTATATTCCAAACTCCTCCCAGCTCCTAAAAAATAGTCAGACCACGAGCTGTGTCCCTATGGCTCACCAGCTTGAGTCCTTGCTTTTAATAGTATGGAAATTAAAACAAAACTACTGATTTACCGGGGGAAAATCTTTAACTGGAAAGTTAGAGACAATAGGAAAGGATTCCCGTGTAGGTAGCTGGAGGGGACGCACTCTGATACAGGGGTTCAGACTGCCCACCTTAAAAAGCTTTTAAGGATTACCTTGCAGGCTGGGAGCCAGTTGTGTCATCATCTCTGGAATCCTTTGGCTAAAGGGTGGGCAGTCTGTAGTGACCTCGGGCCAGCGGGGATGCACGTCTCCTGGAATCCAGGTGATCCACAAGTTCAGGTCAATGGTTGGAGATGTCCAGGTAGTTAGTTGGATATTCCTGGAAATTTCCCACCCTGCCTTCTTCAATCTTGAAGGGGAGGAAGTTATATAAGTTTAGGGTTAATGAACTGTTTTGCCAACTTTTAGACATACACTGCCTAAAGGATTAACATACCTATATGTAGAGCTGAGAAAGGATTTAGCCCCAAATTTCAAGGAAACAGAGGGCACAAAATGGTTAAACTTTGTTCAGCATTTAGCTACCCATACTGAGTATCTGCAAGCCCAAGTAAGGTAATGAGTCATAGAAAACCGATTTTTAACAAATCATGTTTTTAGCAAGTAGTAAATAAGGGAGCAGGATTCTGCCTGTTTGTCATCCTTATGCTGGTCCCTGCCTATGTCATGGCTGTATGATCACCTAGGAGTGTGTCAAAGCCTCTAGAGTCCCAAACAAGTGTCAGGTTAATCCTTAATCCCAACTCCCTGGGAGGCTGAGACATGGAGATCACAAGTTTGAGCCCAGGCTGGGCAATTTAGCAACTTAACAAGACTCTGTCTCAAAATTTGAAAACTAAATAAGCAAAAAAGAACTAGGGACATAGACCAACATAGAACCAGAGTGAAGCCCCTGGGTTCAAGGCCCTGCTACAAATAAATAGCTAGCAAGACCCCCTTTGGTGGCAAGATAAAGGACCTGAGGGTTAATCGCTGGAAACCACAGCTACATGGACAGTGGCTGGTACCCTGGCATACAAGATGGAACATAGTGTTGCTTGCCTGCTAGGGCAGTGGAAGGAGGAGCACGCACCAGGCCATGTCCCAGTACGGAGGAGAGGAGGGCATGTGAAAGTGCAGCTGTCAGGGCCGGAGGGTTAGCTCAGTGGTTCCGGCGCCTGCCTTGCAAGCGCAAGGACCTGAGTTCGATCCCCGGTTACCACATATAATGCTGGGCGTGGTGGCTCACGCCTGTTATCCCAGCACTTGGGAGGCAGAGACAGGAGGATTGCTGAGTTCGCGGCGGCTTGCCTGGGCACCATAGTGAGCTCAGGGCCAGCCTGAACTACAAAGCGAGACCCTGTCTCCAAAAAAAAGCAAAAAAAAAAAAAAAAAAAAAAAGAAAGTGCAGCTGTCCTGATGTGTGGGCTGTTGTAGAAAGTTACTACAGCAAGCTTTTCACAGCATTGTTGTGTTCCTTTATTGTGTCCAAATCTCAAGGAGATGCATGAGAACGTCTACATTCAGGTCCCAAGAGGTAGTGCTGAGTTCCAAGCCTCAGGCTGAGGTAGGTCTTGATCCAGCTGAAAACCTGCTCCAGTTCTCATGAGGAGTCCATGCAGTCCGTAGGCCTTGGGAACCATTCTGGGCATGTGTCCAAGATTTGTAATTAATGGGTCACACCTACTTCACCAGCCATTTTGCTAGGCCCTACTCTCCTGTGTCAGGGCCTGAAAAGGAAGAACAGTGTCTCACAACTCCCTGTCACAAAAAGCCGAAATGGACACAGCACGGTGGAGGCTGAACAGGTATCAAATGAGTTAACCCATAGTGACCCATAGTTAACCCATAGTTTACTGTTAGAGTAAACCCAGCCACTTGCCCCATTAAGCTCTTCTAAACTGGCACCTACTAAGTGACCACACTAGTCTACACAGATTAAACAACACATAAAAGTAAATAGTAATCATGCCTTTTATGTCAAATACTCATATTTCTTCCAAATGGGCTTGACCCTTTTCTCCAAGATGATGCATATATTGTGAACAAAGGGCTTTCTGTGAGAGCCAAAACAGTGGGCCAGGTCAAATTGGTCCCTTTAATATATGAACAGAGTCCAAACTGGCCAAAAGAGAGCCTTCCTGATAGCTTTGTTTTTGTTGTTGTTGTTGTTTTGAGACAAGGTCTCGCTTTGTAGCTGACAATTGTTTTTATACCCCTAAACCCTTATAAAAATCTCAGCCTGTCACTCTGATAGTGTGGTCCTTCTTGGACTCACAGAATAAACTCTTCACTTTCCTATTTTCCTTGACTATTGAGAAACTATTTTACCCTCTGTGGTTCTGGTCTTTTGCATAACCAGCACTTCAGCATTCCACAGCATCCCCACAGCACAAGTGTGATGTCACACCCGCAATCAGAAGTGGATACCCAGAAAACACCAGATAGATCGTATCCTATGTGAGAGCAGTGAACCCAAAAGTGTGCTGCCTGAAAAGTATGGTGATTTTACATTGCATTTGTAATTTGAGTTATACATCATTTAGCTAAATGTGAAGTAGTTAATAAAAATCCCTGGAAAGTCACATAGCTAAGCAATACATAAAATGGAGGAACAAACATCCCTTCCTAATGATGCGTGTCTGTTGCTCAGATCCAGGTTTTCTACCATCTGTTTTCTGTCATACCCTTTACCAATCTCTGGACCAGAGGCTCAGTGAGGAAAGAAGAAACCATAAAAAAAAACAAGGGCTTCACCTTTGTGTAGAAATCCTTGACATTTGAAATCATGCTCTGAAGAAACTATCCACGTAGTCAAAACTATCCTCAAAAATGTCTATCTTCTATGCACACAGGATAGCTCCTAGTGCTCAGAGACTCCTACCTTAGAGGAATTGGGTGGGTCCACACTTTTAAAATGATTTATCCTCCAGTTTTAATATTACACTACTTTATTTTACTCTTACAGTCTTCGTGGTGCTAGATGCCTGGTTGGTTTCCCTCTGGTCAAGTGCACACACAGGCTGTGCTGTGGCACCTTTATTCCCTGGGTGCTCTCTCCCTGCTATTCCAGCGGCTGGGGGTGGGGCAGCCTAGGCCTCCTGCATACCTAAGGGGACCTCTATTGCCAGATCCCTCTGTACCAGATTTACTGGAACGTATTTGCATAGCAGTGCTACTAACTGAAATTTCACAAGGCAGGGCAGGGGTCAAGTATTCTTTTCCAGCAGAAATGGGGCCTGCATGGGCCTCCTGTCTCCTGAACTCCAGGAACAGCTCCAAGGATATTCATTCAAATCTCTTTCTCTCCATCTACTGCAGTATGTAATCCTATGTCTGTGGGTGTTTAATTCATAAAGACTTCTTCAACATGTTTCCAGGGTGTCTACTTTGTTTTGTTTAAATTCTACCACAGCTAGTACGTGGCAAAACCAACATTTGTGTCCAGAATGTGTAAAGAACCAGAAAACAAATAATCCAATTAAAAGTGGGAAAGAAATTGAATAGATACTTCTCAAAACAAGATATATAAGTGGCCAATTATCATACGGAAAGTTGGTCAAGGTTATTTGTCATCAGGAAATGCAAATTAAAAACACAACAAGATAATCACAATGTGTAATATTTTTAAAAAACCAACAATATAAAATCTTGGCAATGATACAGAATACAAAAACATTCCTATATTTCCAGTAGGGATGTAAAATTTTATAAACACATTGACTGTTAGGTCATTCTTTATAAAGTTAACATGTATCATATAATTCAGCAGCTCTGCTGTTATGAATTTATTTACCAGAGAGAGATGACAATACATATGCACACAAAGACAGATATACAAATATTTACACCAGTTTTTTTCTTGTTCCTGAACTGGAAACAATACCCATGCATCCATCAACTGATGGGAAAACTGTAGTATATCTTATGTCTTTATGATAGAAAAGAACTTCATGATAAGGAGTGGAAAGGATTGGATGAAAAGCCCTTTGAAAAATTCACCAACTCGTTTATATCTGAGCTTCATGTAGTGTTAGCCTAGTGGCTTCTTCCTCTTGTTTTCTTTAGATGTTGTGGCTGCTTTCACTCAGGAGTCTTCTATGATGTAACTCATACTGTAAGTAAATAAAGCCAAACACACAAATGCTTATACCATATGGTACATTAAAATAGGTCGAACTACTCTATTTGGCAGGGACAGGATTGGTGTGGAGTGGGGATTGTCTGGAAAGTGACAAGGGAACTTCCTGGGGAGATGCTCTCTGCATAGTGCTCTCTGCCCAATATGCATTTGTTTGTCAAAACTGAAAGATGCATAGCTTTTGTTTTTTAAATGCCAATCTCATTAGCTTTGCTCTGTGGATCAAATGAGATAACGCCTGTAAAGCATTAAGCAGAGAGCCTCACACATAATAGACACATTTTCCCAAGTAGAATTAGAAGCACCTGGTTCCAAAATGAAAACCATAATGAGCTAGGAAGAAACATGTTTCGTAAAAGTCACCTACCAGTTTAAAACTTAAATCCCAAACTTACAGCCTTATGAAAGCAACTCTGAGAACTTCAAAAGAAAGTTATTTAGAGCAACAAGAAGAAAAATAGCTTTTTTTAAAGAGATAAGAAGAAAGGAAGATTAATTTCTCTCCAATTTAAAATAATGTATTTGTATAATTAAACTAATGCTTATTTGCAAGACCTAGCAGGCAGGCAAATTGTGCACAAAGTTTGCAATTTAACAGAACATGTTTAAAATAAAGCAAGGAAAGCATTAATTATGCTTTGTTTTTTAATTACAGTAGGAGGCCATGAGGTAGATTAACAAACTTTTCAGATTTCTAAAGTGGACTCCAGGCTTTTAGTCCACGAATAGCTTAGAAGTAATTTATATCTGTTGAACCGACTACTGATGCTCAGACACTGGAATCCAGAGACCACTGGAATATCTCAGACTTTCCGTTGCAAGGAGAATGAGGTTAGCCTTGTAATATGGGAAGAACAATTTGGAATTGTCTGATATATCTGAAGAGACTGAGAGCCAAAGTACCCATTTCCATAGTCCTTGCTATAAACATGGTTCTGAAAAGTGATGTAAAATAAATTCAAGAAGCTGTTTATTTCTGAGCCCCATGCTGAGGCAGCCAGTGCTTCTGCTTTTGTTTCCTCTAGATTTTGTGGCCCAAATCTTGCAAACGAGTCTCTCAATGTGTGTGCAAGACTAGTCCAGATTCTAAACCGACTGAGCTTTGTGTTAATCTGTCCTGGATATCCTAGAGTATCCTAGGATAAACCACTGGTGCTCTCAAATGCCATCTCTAGCATTTGTTGTTCCTTAACCCCCAGACAACAATGGCCTACCCTGGACAACTAGGCTTCTGTAAAGCAGAATGCACTCACATGGCAAGACCACACCACTCTTCTGTCATGAAAATATGCATTTTATCATACTAGAATATGGTTATTGTTGGGACCAAAGAATCTTCATTTTATAAGTCACCCCATCTGATGTTTTAGCTATAAACAAACACTGTACTTTATAAAAAGGTCCTGTGTAGATGTGATATATATATTCTGTTAAAAATAACTTGTGACAACTTGCTAATTGTGCTATTTGTGTGAGGTCTCCTAAAAACCCCCAGGCAAGTCAGTAAGGTTGCTAAAACTGGTTGCACTGGTCGCCAAGTACAGTGATTTCCTAAAGAGCTTAAGGGGACATCGCTCACATAATTAACCAGTGAGCTAATCAATAGGGCTGTTCCTACCAAGGATTTCCTTTGTTAGCCCTCCCACAGGATGACTATTTCCTATTCCCCCTCTACCAATGACCACCTGATAAGTATGATAGATTAAACTGTTAGCCAATTACTAGAAGGTGTAGGTCCCCTCCCGTGTGTAACCTAAAATGCCCTTAAAAGGGGCCGGTAGCCATTCTTCAGGGTCTCCAACCCAATATTGGTAGACCCACTGCATGCTGTGCTAATAAAAGTGCCCTTGTTCATTACATGCGTGTGTTTGTCTTCCTCAGGATAGCATGATCCAGGCATTACAGTTATGACACATAGTAGTTGTACCTGGGGAAATAAAAAACCCATCTGTGCATTCACTTACTTGGCAGACATACGGCAAAGTGTATATAAGAGTTCCAAAGAAGCAATAGGTGACTTTTACCCATAAAATGCTAGTTGCTAAATTTCTATACTTTTAGGATTTGTTTAAAAAGAAATTTCCCTTTGATTTCCTGGTTAAAGTAGCCCAAATCAGTACAATAATACATGAAAAATCAGATTTGCAAGTTTTGGAGGAGGTCAAAAGGGGAGTATCAGGATACTCATGTGTGGATGCTGAAGATGATAATGATTGATTTGGGCCATGTGAGCAGAAGTTCCTATGACAGTGAAATGAAGCAAAAATTGACACATAGAACACAGACATCTTTGTATATGTGCTGCCGAAGCGAGCACAAACACAGACATCTTTGATTCAGATGAAGAAAACAGCAATGAGTGCATAACTGGTGAATTGAAATGTTGAAAAATAGTCACATAGGGGCCGGAGGGTTAGCTCAGTGGTTCCGGCGCCTGCCTCACAAGCGTAAGGACCTGAGTTCGATCCCCGGTTACCACATATAATGCTGGGCGTGGTGGCTCACGCCTGTAATCCCAGCACTCGGGAGGCAGAGACGGGAGGATTGCTGAGTTCGTGGCGGCTTGCCTGGGCACCATAGTGAGCTCAGGGCCAGCCTGAA
>PVIC010034263.1:0-19915 GCA_004025085.1 Thryonomys swinderianus
TTCTTATCCACTGAGAGAGAAGCACCTCCTCAACTGGGAGATAGTCCATTCAAAGTGCACCAGCAGTGATCAAATGCCACAGATACAGAATCTTGCCCCATTCCAATGCTGTGGAACACATCGTTCCACTGCTATGTAACACCACCCACTATCTTTTCACTGAGATACAATCATCTCCCAGTATGATAGCAAACACTGTTTCCAAGATCACAAGGAGCAACATGAGTCAGAAGTGGCACACCCTGATGCCATTTCACCTCTGACAGCATATTTTCTGCCTGGTGTGATTTCCGGCAAGTTGAATCTTCCTTCTCTGAGATGAACAACTTGCTGATACAGAAGGATGATGCACTTCCCAGTGAGGCCATTCCAAATGAGGAGTCCTGTGGATGGGGGGGGGTCTGTCAGTATGGGTGGAATACACATACCTGTGCCCAACTGGGCGGGAGCTTAGACCACTAGATTCTCACCCACTGAGAGAGAAGCACCTCCTCAAGTGGGAGATACTCCATTCAAGATGCACCAGCAGTGATCAAATGCCAGATAATCTTACCCCACTCCAACACTGTTGAGCACATCTTTCCACTGCTGTGTATCACCACCCACTACCTTTTCACTGAGATACAATCATCTCCCAGTATGGTAGCAAACACTGTCTCCAAAATGACAAGGAGCCACCTGATTCAGAAGTGGTACACCCTGAGGCCATTTCACCTCTGACAGCATTTTTTCTGCCTAATGTGATTTCCAAGTTGAATCTCCCTCCACTGAGATGAACAAATACTTGATGCAACAGGATGACATAATTACCAGTGAGGCCATTCCAAATGAGGAGTCCTGGGGATGGGTGTCTGAGAAAATAGGTGGAATACTCATACTTGTGCCCCACTGGGTGGGAGCTTTGACCACTAGATTCTTATCCACTGAGAGAGAAGCACCTCATCAAATGGGAGACAGTCCATTCAAGGTGCACCAGCACTGATCAAATGCAACAGACGCAGAATCTTGCCCCATTCCAATGCTATCGAGCACATCTTTCCACTGCTCTGTATCACCACCCACTATCTTTTCACTGAGATACAGTCATCTCCCAGTATGGTAGCAAACACTGTTTGCAAGATCACAAGGAGTCACCTGATTCAGAAGTGGTACACGCTGAGGCCATTTCACCTCTGACAGCATATTTTCTGCCTGGTGTGATTTCCAGCAAGTTCAATCTCCATCCTGTGAGATATACAAAGTCCTGACACAGAAGGATGACGTAGTAAACGCTGAGCCCATGCCAAATGATGAGTCCTGCGGAAGGGTGTCTGAGGGTATGGGTGGAATATTAAAACCTGTGCCCCACTGGGCGGGAGCTTTGAACAAACATATTCTTACCAAATAAGAGACAATCACCTCAACTGGGAGATATTCCATTCAAGGTGCACCAGCAGTGATCAAATGACACAGACGCAGAATCTTGCCCCATTCCAGTGCTATCGAGCACATCTTTCCAATGCTCTGTATCACCACCATCTTCACGGAGATACAATCATCTCCCAGTATGGTGGCAAACACTGTTTCCAAGATCACAAGGAGCAACGTGAGTCAGAAGTGGTACACCCTGATGCCACTTTACCTCTGACAGCATATTTTCTGCCTGGTGTGGTTTCCACCAAGTTGAATCTCCCTTCTCTGAGATGAACAAATTCCTCATCCAGCAGGATGACGTACTTACCAGTGAGGCCATGCCAAGTGAGGGCTCCTGGGGATGGGTGTCTGCCAGTATGGGTGGAATACACACACCTGTGCCCCACTGGGTGGGAGCTTTGACCACTACATTCTTACCCACTGAGAGAGAACCACCTCCTCAACTGGGAGATACTCCATTCAAGGTGGACCAGCAATGATCAAAGGCCACAGAGAATCTTACCCTATTTCAATGCTGTCAAGCACATCTTTCCACTGCTGTGTATCAGCACCAACTATCTTTTCACTGAGATACAGTCATGTCTCAGTATAGTAGCAAACACTGTTTCCAAGATCACAAGGAGCCGCCTAATTTAGAAGTGGTACACCCTGATGCCATTTTACCTCTGAGCGTATTTTCTGCCTGGTTTGATTTCCAGCAAGTTGAATCTCCATCTTCCGAGATGTACAAATTCCTGATCCAGCAAGGTGACGTAGTGACCCGTGAGACCATGCCAAATGAGGAGTCCTGGGGAAGGGTGTCTGAGAATATGGGTGGAATACTCATACCTCTGCCCCACTGGGCGGGAGCTTTGACCACTAGATTCTCATCCACTGAGAGAGAACGACCTCCTCAACTGGGAGATAGTCCATTCAAGGTGCACCACCAGTGATCAAATGCCACAGATACAGAATCTTACCCGATTCCAATGCTGTCAAGTGCATCCTTCCACTGCTGTGCATCACCACCCACTATCTTTTCACTGAGATACAGTCATCTCCCAGTATGGTGGCAAACACTGTTTCCAAGATCACAAGGAGCCACCTGATTCAGAAGTCGTACACCCTGATGCTATTTCACCTCTGACAGCATATTTTCTGCTAGGTGTGATTTCCAACAAAGTGAATATGCCTTCTCTGACATGAACAAATTCCTGATCCAGCAGGATGACATAGTGACTGGTGAGGTCATGCCAACTGAGGACTCCTGAGGATGGGTGTTTGAGGTTATGGGTTGACTACTCATACCTGTGCCCCACTGGGTGGGAGCTTTGACAACTAGAATCTTACCCACTGAGAGAGAACCACTTCCTCAACTGGGAGGTAGTCCATTCAAGGTGCACCATTCAAATGACAGATACAGAATCTTAGAGCATTCCAAAGCTCTCAAGCACATCTTCCAACTGCTGTGTATCACCACCCACTATATTTTCAATGAGGTACAATCATTTCACAGTATGGTAGCAACACTGTTTCCAAGACCACAAGGAGAAACCTGATTCAGAAGTGGTACACCCTGATGCCATGTCACCTCTGACAGCATATTTTCTGCCTGATGTTATTTCCAGCAAGTTGAATCTCCATCCTGTGAAATGTACAAATTTCTGATCCAGAAGGATAAGGTAGTGACCATTGATGCCATGCCAAATGAGGACTCCGGGGGATGGGTGTCTGAGGGTATGGGTGGAATACTCATACCTGTGCCCCACAGGGCGGGAGCTTTGAACAATATTTTTTTTCCATTAAGTGAGAACCACCTCCTCAACTGGGAGATATTCCATTTAAGATGCACCAGCCGCGATGAAATGGCAGATACAGAATCTTATGCCACTCCAATGGTATGGAGCACATCTTTCCACTGCTGTGTATCACCACCCACTGTCTTTTCACTGAGATACAATCATCTCCCAGTATGGTAGTAAACACTGTTTCCAAGATCACAAGTAGCCACCTGATTCAGATGTGGTACACCCTGATGCCACTTCACCTCTGACAGCATATTTTCTGCCTGGTGTGATTTCCAGCAAGTTGAATCTCCATCCTCTAAGATGTACAAATTCCTGATCCAGCAGGGTGATGTAGTGACCCGTGAGGCCAGGCCAAATGAGAAATCCTGGAGATGGGTGTCTGAGGGTATGGGTAGAACACTCATACCTGTGCCCCCACTGGGCGGGAGATTTGACCACCAGATTCTCATCCACTAAGAGAGAACTACTTCCTCAACTGGGAGATAGTCCATTCAAACTGCACCACCAGAGATCAAATGCCACAGGTACAGAATCTTACCCCATTCCAATGCTGTTGAGCACATCTTTCCACTACTGTGCATCACCACCAACTATCTTTTCACTGAGATACAATCATCTCTCAGTATGGTAGCAAACAAGGTTTCCAAGATAACAAGGAGCCACCTGATTCAGAAGTGGTACACCCTGATGCGATTTCGCCTCTGACAGCATATTTTGTGGGGGTGTGATTTCCACCAAGTTGAATCTCACTTCTCTCAGATGAACAAATACTTGATGCAGCAGGATGACGTACTTACCGGTGAGGCCACAGGAAATGAGTCCTGGGGATGGGTGTCAGAGGGTATGGGTCAATACTCATACCTGTGCCCCACTGGGCGGGAGCTTTGACCACTATATTCTTATCCACTGAGAACGACCTCAACTGGGAGATAGTCCATTCAAGGTGCACCAACAGTGATTAAATGCACCAGATACAAAATGTTAACCCATTTCCACGCTGTTGAACACATCTTTCCACTGCTGTGTATCACCACCCACTATCTTTTCACTGAGATGCAATCATCCCCTAGTATGGTAGCAAACACTGTTTCCAAAACCACATGGAGCCACCTGATTCAAAAGGGGTACATCCTGATGCCATTTCACCTGTGACAGCAAACTTTTTGCCTGGTGATTTCAGGTAAGTTGAATCTCCATCCTCTGAGATGTACAAATTCGTGATCCAGCAGAATAACGTAGTGACCGGTGAGGCCATGCCAAATGAGGAGTTCTGGGGATGGGTGTCTCAGAGTATGAGGTATACTCATACCTGTGCCCCACTGGGCAGGAGCTGTGACCACTAGATTCTTAGGCACTGAGAGAGAACCACCTCAAGTGGGGGATAGTCCATTCAAGGTACAGCAGCAGTGATCAAATACCACAGATATAGAATAATAACCCATTACAACGCTGTCGACCATATCTTTCCACTGCTGTGTATCACCACCCACTATCTTTTCACTGAGATACAATCAACTCCCACTATGGTAGCAAACACTGTTTCTAAGATCACAAGGAGCCACCTGATTCAGAAGTGGTACACCATGATGCCATTTCACCTATGAGAGCATATTTTCTGCCTGGTGTGATTTCCTGCAGTTGAATCTTCATCCTCTGAGATGTATAAATTCCTGATCCAGCAGGATGACGTACTGACCAGTGAGGCCATGCCAAATGAGGAGTCCTAGGGATGGGTGTCTGAGGGTATGGGTGAAATACTCATACCTGTGGCCCACAGGGCGGGAGTTTGAATAATAGATTTTTTTTCCATTAAGTGAGAACCACCTCCTCAACTGGGAGATATTCCACTTAAGATGCACCAGCCGTGATGAAATGGCAGATACAGAATCTTATGCCACTCCAATGGTATGGAGCACATCTTTCCACTGCTGTGTATCACCACCCACTGTCTTTTCACTGAGATACAATCATCTCCCAGTATGGTAGTAAACACTGTTTCCAAGATCACAAGGAGCCACCTGATTCAGAAATGGTACACCATGATGCCACTTCACCTCTGACAGCATATTTTCTGCCTGGTGTGATTTCCTGCAAGTTGAATATCCATCCTGAGATGTACAAATTCCAGATCCAGTAGGATAATATAGTGACCAGTGAGTCCATGCCAAATGAGGAGTCCTGGGGTTGGGTGTCTGAGGGTATGGGAGGAATACTCATACCTGTGCACCACTGGGCGGGAGCTATGACCACTACAGTCTTGTGCACTGAGAGAAACACCTCCTCAACTAGGGACAGTCCATTCTAGGTGCAACAACTGTGATCAAATGCCACAGATGCAGAATCGTACCACATTCCAACACTGTCGAGCACACCTTTCCACTGCTGTGTATCACCACCGTCTTTTCTCTGAGATACAATCTTCTCCCAATATGGCAGCAAACACTGTTTCCAAGATCACAAGGAGCCCCCTGATTCAGAAGTGGTAGACCGTAAGGCCATTTCACCTCTGACAGCATATTTTCTGCCCGGTGTGATTTCCCAAAAGTCGAATCTCCATCCTCTGTGATGTACAAATTCCTGATCCAGCAGGATGACATAGTGACCGGTAAGGCCATGCCAAATGAGGAGACCTGGGGAAAGATGTCTGAGGATATGGGTGGAATACTCATGCCTGCGCCCCACTGGGCAGGAGCTTTGACCACTAGATTCTTATCCAGGGAGAGAGAACCACCTCCTCAATAGGGACATAGCCGATTCAAGGTGCACCAGCAGTGATCAAATGCCACAGATACATAATCTTACCCCATTAGAATGCTGTCATGCACAACTTTCTACTGCTGTGTATCACTACCCACTATCTTTTCACTGAGATACAACCATCTCCCAGTATGGTAACACTGTTTGCAAGATCACAAGGAGCCACGTGATTCAGAAGTGATACACCCTGATGCCATTTCACCTCTGACAGCATATTTTCTGCCTGGTGTGATTTCCAGCAAGTTGAATGGCCAACATGTAAGATGTATGCATTCCTCATGCAGCTGGATGACATAGCGACCAGTGAGGCCATGCCAAATGAGGAGTCCTGCGGATGGGTGTCTGAGAGAATGGGTGGAATACTCATACCTGTGCCACACTGGTCGGGTGATTTGACCACCAGATTCTTATCCACTGGGAAAGAACCACCTCTTCAACTGGATAGTCCATTCAAGGTGCACCAGCAGTGTTCAAATTCCACAGATACAGCATTTTAGCCCATTCCAACGCTGTCGAGCACATCTTGCCACTGTTGTGTGTCACCACCCACTACCTTTTAATTGAGATACAATCATTTCCCAGTATGGTAGCACACACTGTTACCAAGATCACATGGAGCCACCTGATTCAGAAGTGGTACACCCTGATGCCATTTCACCTCTGAGAGAATATTGGCTGCCTGGTGTGATTTCCAGCAGGTCAAATCTCCATCCTGTGAGATGTTCACATTCATGATCCAGCTGGACGACGTAGTGACCAGTGAGGCCATGAAAAAAGAGGAGTCCTGGGGATGGGTGTCTGAGAGTACAGGTGGAATACTCATACCTGTGCCACACAGGGCAAGAGCTTTGACCACGAGATTCTTATCCACTGAGAGAAAACCACCTCCTCAACTGGAGGATAGTCCATTCAAGGTGCACCAGCAGTGATCAAATAACACAGATACAGAATCTTACCTCATTCCAATGCTGTCGAGCAGATCTTTCCACTGCTGTATATCACCACCCACTATCTTGTCAGTGAGATAAAACCATCTCCCAGTATGGTAGCAAACACTGTTTACAAGACCACAAGGAGCCACCAGATTCAGAAGTGGTACACCCTGATGACATTTCACCTCTAACAGCATATTTTTGGCCTGGTGTGATTTCCAGCAAGTCAAATCTCCATCCTATGAGATGTACAAATTCCTGATCCAGCACGATGACGTAGAGACTAGTGAGGCCATTCCAAAAGAGGAGTCCTGGGGATGGGTGTCTGAGGGTATGGGTGGAATACTCATACCTATGCCCCACTGGGCGGGAGCTTTGACAACTAGATTCTTATCCACTGAGAGAGAACCAAATCCTCAACTGGGAGATAGTCCATACAAGGTGCACCAGCAGTGATCAAATGCCACAGATACAGAATCTTACCCCATTACGCCGTCGAGCACATCTTTCCACTGCTGTGTATCACCACCATCTTTTCACTGAGATACAATCATCTCCCAGTATGGTAGCAAACACTGTTTCCACGATCACATGGAGCCACCTGATTCAGAAGGGGTACATCCTGATGCCATTTCACCTCTGACAGCATATTTTCTGCCTGGTGTGGTTGCCAGCAAAGTGAATATCCCTTGTCTGAGATGAACAAATTACAGTTCCTGCTGGATTACATAGTAACTGGTGAGGTCATGCCAAATGAGGAGTACTGAGGAAGTGTATCTGAGGATATGGGTGGAATACTCATACCTGTGCCCCACTGGGCGGGAGCTTTGACCACTACATTCTTCTCCACTGAGAACCACCTCCTCAACTGGGAAATAGTCCATTCAAGGTGCACCAGCAGTGATCTAATGCCACAGATTCAGAATGTTACCGCATTTCAATGCTGTCGAGTATATCTTTCCACTGCTGTGTATCACAACCATCTTCTCACTGAGATACAATCATCTCCCAGTATTGTAGCAAACACTGTCTCCAACATGGCAAGGATCCACCTGACTCAGAAGTGGGACACCCTGATGCCATTTCACCTCTAACAGCATATTTTCGGCCTCACGTGATTTCCAGCGAGTAGAGTCTCCATCCTCTGATATGTACAAATTCCTGATCCAGCAGAGTGACGTAGTGACTAGCGAGGCCATGCCAAATAAGGAGTCCTGGGGATGGCTGTCTGAGGATATGGGTGGAATAGTCATAACTGTGCCCCACTGGGCAGGAGCTTTGACCACTAGATTCTTATCCACTGAGAGAGAACCACCTCAACTGAGAGATATCCACTCAAGGTGCAACACTAATGAGCAAATGTCACAGATACAGAATCATACCCCATTCCAACGCTGTAAAACACATCTTTCCACTGCTCTGTGTCCCCACCCTCTCTTTTCACTGAGATACAATCATCTCCGAGTATGGTAGAAAACAGTTTCCAAGATCACAAGCAGCCACCTGATTCAGAAGTGGTACACCCAGATGCCATCTCATCTGACAGCATATTTTCTGCCTTGTGTGATTTCCAGGAAGATTAATCTCCCTTCTCTGAGAGGAACTAATTCCTGATGCAGCACGATGACGTACTTACCAGTGAGGCCATGCCAAATAAGGAGTCCTGGGGATGGGTGTCTGAGGGTATGGGTCAATACTTATACCTGTGCCCCACTGGGCGAGAACTTTGACCACTAGATTCTTATCCACTGAGAGAGAAGCACCTCCTGAACTGGGACACAGTCCATTCAAGATGCACCAGCATTGATCAAATGCCACAGATACAGAATCTTACCCCATTTCATCGCCGTCGAGCACATCTTTCCACTGCTGTGTATCACCACCCACTATGTTTGCACTGAGATACAATCATCTCCCAGTATGGTAGCAAACAGTTTCCAAAATCACAAGGAGCCACCTGATACAGAAGTTGCACATCCTGATGACATTTCATGTCTGACAGCATATTCTCTATCTGGTATGATTTCCAGCAAGTTGAATCTCCATCCTATGAGATGTACAAATTCCTGATCCAGGACAATGACGTAGTGACCGTTGAGCCCATGCTAAATGAGGAGTCCTGGGGATGTGTCTGAGGATATGGGTAGAAAACTCATACCTGTGCCCCACTGGGTGCAAGCTTTGAACTATATATTCTTTCCCACTAAGAGAGAATCACCTGCTCAACTGGGAGATAGTCCATTCAAGGTGCACCAGCAGTGATCAAATGCCACGGATACAGGATCTTGCCCCATACGAATGCTGTTGAGTACATCTTTCCACTGCTCTGTAGGACCACCCACTACCTTTTCACTGAGATACAATCATTTCCCAGTATGGTAGCAAACACTACTTCCAAGATCACAAGGAGCCACCTGATGCAGAAGTGGTACACACTGATGCCATTTCAACACTGACAGCATATTTACTGCCTGGGATGATTTCCAGGAATTTGAATATCCTTTCTCTAGTTGAACAAATTCCTGATCCAGCAGGATGACGTAGTGACCAGTGAGGCCATGCCAAATGAGGAGTCCTGTGGATTGGTGTCTGAGGGTATGGGTGGAATACTCATACCTGTGCCCCACTAGGCAGGAGCTTTGACCACTCGGTTCTAATCCACTGAGAGAGAACCACGTCAACTGGGAGATACTCCATTCAAGGTGCACCAGCCGTGATCAAATGCCACAGATGCAGAATCTTACACCGTTCCAACGCTGCTGAACACATAATTCCACTGCAGTGTATCACCACATTTTCACTGACATACAATCATCTGCCAGTATGGTAGCAAACACTGTTTCCAAGACAACAAGTAGCCATCTGATTCGGAAGTGGCACACCATTATGACATTTCGCCTCTGACCGCATATTTTCTGCAAGGTGTGATTCACAGCAAAATGAATATCCCTTCTCAAGGATGAACAAATTCCTGATCCAGGAGGATGACATATTGACAGGCGAGGTCACGCCAAATAAGGAATCCTGGGGATGGGTGTCTGAGGGTATGGGTCAATACTCATACCTGTGCCCCACTAGGCGGGAGCTTTGACCACTAGATTCTTATCCACTGAGAGAGTACCACCTCCTCGACAGGGAGATACTCCATTCAAGGTGCACCATCAGTGATCAAATACCACAGATACAGAAACTTACCCGATTCCAACACTGTCGAGTACATCTTTCCACTGCTGTGTATCACCAACCACTATCTTTTCAATGATACAATAATCTCCCAGGATGGTAGCAGTTACTGTCTCCAAGATGACAAGAAACCACCTGATTTAGAAGTGATACACCCTGATGCCATTTCACCTCTGACAGCATATTTTCAGCCTGGTGTGATTTCCAGCAAGTTCAACATCCTTTCTCTGAGTTGAACAAATTCCTGATCCAGCAGGATGACGTAGCATACAGTGAGGCCATGCCAAATGAGGAGTCCTGGGGATGGGAGTCAGAGGGTATGGGTGGAATACTCATACATGCACCCCACTGGGCGGGAGCTTTGACCAGTCAATTCTTATCCACTGATGAGAACCACCTCAATTGGGAGGTACTCCTTTCAACGTGCTCCAGCAGTGATCAAATGCCACAGATACAGAATCTTGCCCCATTCCAATGCTGTCAAGCACATCTTTCCACTGCTCTGTATCTCCACCATCTTTTCACAGAGATACAATCATCTCCTTGTATGGTAGCAAACACTCTTTCCAAGATCACAAGGAGCAACGTGAGTCAGAAGTGGTACACCCAGATGAGATTTCACCTCTGACAGGATATTTTCTGCCTGGTGTGATTTCCAGCAAGTTCAATTTCCCTTCTCTGAGATGAATAAATTCCTGATCCAACAGGATGACGTACTTACCAGTGAGGCCCTGCCAAATGAGGAGTCCTGGGGATGGGTGTCTGAGGGTAGGGGTAGAATACTCATACCTGTGCCCCACTGGGCGGGAGCCTTGACCACTAGATTCTTATCCATTGAGAGAGAACCACATCCTCAACTGGGATAGTCCATACAAGATGCACCAGCAGTGATCAAATGCCACAGACACAGAATCTTACCCCATCCAAAGGTATTGAACACATCTTTCCACTACTGTGTGTCACCACACACTATCTTTTCACTGAGATACAATCATCTCCCAGTATGGTAGCAAACACTGTTTCCAAGATCACAAGGAGCCACCTGATTCAGAAGTGGTACACCCTGATGCCATTTCACCTCTGACATCATCTTTTCTGCATGGTGTGCTTTCCAGCAAGTTGAATCTCCATCCTCTGAGATGTACAAATTCCTGATCCAGCAGGGTGACGTAGTGACCAGAGAGGCCATGCCAAAAGGAGTCCTGGGGATGGGTGTCAGACGGTATGGGTGGAAACCTCATACCTGTGCCCCACTGGGCGGGAGCTTTGACCACTAGATTCCCATCCACTGAGAGAGAAACACCTCCTCAACTGGGAGATACTCCATTCAAGGTGCACCAGCAGTGATCAAATGACAAAGATACAAAATCTTACACAATTCCAACACTGTCGAACACATCTTTCCACTGCTGTTTATCACCACCCACTATCTTTTCACTCAGATACAATAGTCTCCCAGTATGGTAGCAAACACTGTCTCCAAGATGACAAGGAGCCACCTGATTCAGAAGTGGTACACACTGATGCCATTTCACCTCTGACACCATATTTTCTTCAGGGTGTGATTTCCAGCAAGTAGAGTCGCCATCCTGTGAGATGTACAAATCCCTGATCCAGCTGAATGACGTAGTGAACGGTGAGACCATGCCAAATAAGGAATCCTGGGCATGGGTGTCTGAGGGTATGGGTGGAATACTCATACTTGGGCCCCACTGGGCGTGAGCTTTGACCAGTAGAGATTCTTATCCACTGAGAGAGAACCACCTCAACTGGGAGGTACTGCTTCCAAGGTGCTCCAGCAGTGATCAAATGCCACAGATACAGAATTGTACCCCATTCTAACGCTGTTGAACACAACTTTCCACTGCTGTGTATCACCACCCACTGTCTATTCACTGAGATACAATCGTCTCCCAGTATGGTAGCAAACACTGTCTCCAAAAGGACAAGGAGCCCCCTGATTCAGAAGTAGTACACCCTAATGCCATTTCACCTCTCACAGCATACTTTCTGCCAGGTGTGATTTCCAGAAAGTAGAGTCAACATCCTCTGAGATGTACAAATACCTGATCCAGCAGATTGACGTAGTGACCAGTGACGCCATGCCAAAAAGGAGACCTGGGGAAGACTGTCTGAAGGTATGGATGGAATACTCATTCTTGTGCCCAAGTGCATGAGCTTTGACCACTGGATTCTTATACAGTGAGAGAGAACCACCTCAACTGGGAGATAGTCCATTCAAGGTGCACCAGAACTGATCAAATGCCAGACACAGAATCGTACCCGATTCCAATGCTGTCAAACACAACTTTCCACTGCTGTGTATCACCACCCACTGTCTTTACACTGAGATACAATCATCTCCCAGTATGGCAGCAAACACTGTTTCCAAGATTACAAGGAACCACCTGATTCAGAAGTGGTACACCCTGATGCCATTTCACCTCTGACCGCATATTTTCTGCCTACTGTGATTTCCAGGAAGTTGAATCTCCCTTCTCTGAGATGAATGAATTCCTGATGCAGCAGGATGACTTACTTACCAGTGAGACCATGCCAAAATTAGGAGTCCTGGGGATGGGTGTCTGAGGGTATGGCTCAATACTTATACCTGTGCCCCACTGGGCGGGAGCTTTGACCACTAGATTCTTATCCACTGAAAGAAAGCACCTCCTCAACTGGGAGATAAACCATTCAAGGTGCACCAGCAGTGATCAAATGCCACAGATACAGAAACTTACCCGACTCCAACACTGTCAAGCACATTTTTCCACTGCTGTGTATCACCACCATCTTTTCACTGAGATACGATAATCTGCCAGGATGGTAGCAGTCACCGTCTCCAAGATGACAAGGAGCCACCTGATTTAGAAGTGGTACACCCTGATGCCATTTCACCACTGACAGCATATTTTCGGACTGCTGTGATTTCCAGCAAGTTCAACATCCTTTCTCTGAGTTGAACAAATTCCTGATCCAACAGGATGATGTAGCATACGGTGAGGCCATGCCAAATGAGGACTCCTGGGGATGGGTGTCAGAGGGTATGGGTGGAATACTCATACATGCACCCCACTGGGCGGGAGCTTTGACCAGTCAATTCTTATCCACTGATGAGAACCACCTCAATTGGGGGGTACTCCTTTCAAGGTGCTCCAGCAGTGATCAAATGCCACAGATACAGAATCTTACCCCATTCCAATGCTGTCAAGCACATCTTTCCACTGCTGTGTATCTCCACCATCTTTTCACAGAGATACAATCATCTCCCTGTATGGTAGCAAACACTCTTTCCAAGATCACAAGGAGCAATGTAAGAAGTGGTACACCCGGATGAGATTTCACCTCTGACAGGATATTTTCTGCCTGGTGCAATTTCCAGCAAGTTAAATCTCCCTTCTCTGAGATAAATAAATTCCTGAACCAGCAGGATGACGGACTTACCAGTGAGGCCAGGCCAAATGAGGAGTCCTTGGGATGGGTGTCTGAGGGCATAGGTAGAATACTCATACCTGTGCCCCACTGGGTGGGAGCTTTGACCACTAGATTCTTATCCACTGAGAAAGAAGCACCTCCTCAACTGGGAGATATTCCATTCAAGGTGCACCAGCAGTGATCAAATGACACATATACAGAATCTTACCCCATTCCAAAGGTATCAAACACATCTTTCCACTGCTGTGTATTAACACCCACTATCTTTTTACTGAGATAAAATCATCTCCCAGTATGGTAGCAAACACTGTTTCGAAGTTCACAAGGGGCCACCTGATTCAGAAGGGGTACACCCTGATGACATTTCACCTCTGACAACATATTTTCTCCCTGGTGTGATCTCCAGCAAGTTGAATCTCCATCCTGTGAGATGTACAAATTCCTGATCCAACGGGATGACGTAGTGACCAGTGAAGCCATGCCAAATGAGGAGTCCTTGAGATGGGTGTCTGAGGTTATGGGTGGAATACTCATACCTGTGCCCCACTGGGCAGGAGCTTTGAACAAAATATTCTTATCCACTAAAAGAGAACCAACTCAACTGGAAGATAATCCATTCAATGTGCACCAGCAGTGATCAAATGCCACAGATGCAGAATCTTGCCCCATTCCAATGCTGTCGAGAACATCATTCCACTGCTGTGTATCACCACCTACTATCTTTTCAGTGATATACAATCATCTCCCAGTATGGTAGCAAACACTGTTTCCAAGTTCACAAGGAGCCACCTGATTCAGAAGGTGTACACTCTGATGACATTTCACCTCTGACAACATATTTTGTGCCTGGTGTGATCTCCAGCAAGTTGAATCTCCATCCTGTGAGATGTACAAATTCCTGATCCAGCAGAATGACGCAGTGACTGGTGAGGCCATGCCAAATGAGGACTACTGGGGATGGCTGTCTGAGGGTATGGGCGGAATACTCATACCTGTGCCCCACTGGGCGGGAGCTTTGACCACTCGGTTCTTATCCACTGAGAGAGAACCACCTCAACTGGGAGATACTCCATTCAAGGTACACCAGCCATGATCAAATGCCACAGATGCAGACTCTTACACCATTCCAATGCTGTCGAACACATAATTCCACTGCAGTGTATCACCACCATATTTTCACTGACAATCATCTCTCAGCATGGTAGCAAACAGTTTCCAAGATCACAAGGAGCCATCTGATTCAGAAGTGGTACACCATGATGACATTTCACCTCTGACAGCATATTTTCTGCATGGTGCGATTTATAGCAAAGTGAATATCCCTTTTCAAAGATGAACAAATTCCTGATCCAGCAGGATGACATAGTGACCGGTGAGGTCAAGCCAAATGAGTAATCCTGGAGATGGGTGTCTGAGGGTATGGGTAGAATACTCATAGCTGTGACCCACAGGGCGGGAGCTTTGACCAATAGATTCTTATCCACTGAGAGGGAACCATCTCAACTGGGAAATAGTCCATTCAAGGTGCACCAGCAGTCATCAAATGCCACACATACAGTCGAGCACATCTTTCCACTGCTGTGTATCAACACCCACTATCCTTTCACTGAGATACAATCATCTCCCAGGATGGTAGCAGACACTGTCTCCAAGATGACAAGGAGCCACCTGATTTAGAAGTGGTACACCCTGATGCAATTTCACCTCTGACAGCATATTTTCTCCCTGGTGTGAATTCCAGCAAGTTCAACATCCTTTCTCTGACTTGAACAAATTCCTGATGCAGCAGGATGACATAGTGAACGGTGAGGCCATGCCAAATGAGGAGTCCTGGGGATGGGTGCCAGAGGGTATGGGTGGAATACTCATGCCTGTGCCCCACTGGGCAGGAGCTTTGAACAATACATTCTTATCCACTAAGAGACAACCACCTCCTCAACTGGGAGATTGTCCATTCAAGGTGCACCAGGAGTGATCAAATGCCACAGGATTCAGGATCTTGCCCCATTCGAATGCTGTCGAGTAAATCTTTCCACTGCTCTGTAAGACCACCCACTACCTTTTCACTGAGATAAAATCATCTCTCAGTATGGTAGCAAACACTGTTTCCAAGATCACAAGGAGCCACCTGATGCAGAAGTGGTACACCCTGACGCCACTTCAACTCTGACAGCGTATTTTCTGCCTGGTGTGATTTCCAGGAATTTGAATATCCTTTCTCTAGTTGAACAAATTTCTGATCCAACAGGATGTAGTGACCATTGAGGCCATGCCAAATGAGGAGTCCTAGGGATGGCTGTATGAGGGTATGGGCGGAATACTCATACCTGTGCCCCACTGGGCAGGAGCTTTGACCACTCGGTTCTAATCCACTGAGAGAGAACCACCTCAACTGGGAGATACTCCATTCAAGGTGCACCAGCCGTGATCAAATGCCACATATGCAGAATCTTACACTGGTCCAACGCTGTCAAACACGTAATTCCACTGCAGTGTATCACCACATTTTCACTGACATACAATCATCTCTCAGTATGGTAGCAAACACTGTTTCCAAGATCACAAGGAGCCATCTGATTCAGAAGTGGTACACCATGATGACATTTCACCTCTGACAGCATATTTTCTTCATGGTGTGATTTACAGCAAAGTAAATATCCCCTTTCAAAGAAGAACAAATTGCTGATCCAGCAGGATGACATAGTGAACAGTGAGGTCACGCCAAATGAGTAATCCTGGGGATGGTTGTCTGAGGGTATGGGTGGAATACTCATGGCTGTGCCCCACAGGGCGGGCGCTTTGACCAATAGATTCTTACACTTGATCTTAGCCAAAAGGCCGAGAAGCGATTGACCAATAGATTCTTATCCACTAAGAGGGAACCACCACCTCAACTGGGAGACAGTCCATTCAAGGTGCACCAGGAGTGATCAAATGCCACAGATAAAGAAACTTACCCGATTCCAACACTGTCGAGCACATCTTGCCACTGCAGTGTATCACCAACCACTATCTTTTCACTGAGAAACAATCATCTCCCAGGATGATAGCAGACACTGTCTCCAAGATGACAAGGAGCCACCTGATTTAGAAGTGGTACACCTGATGCCTTTTCACCTCTGACAGCACATTTTCTGGCTGGTGTGAATTCCAGCAAGTTCAACAACCTTTCTCTGAGTTGAACAAAGTCCAGATCAAGCAGGATGATGTAGTGAACGGTGAGGCCATGCCAAATGAGGAGTCCTGGGGATGGGTGCCAGAGGGTATGGGTGGAATACTCATACCTGTGCCCCACTGGGCGGGAGCTTTGAACAATACATTCTTATCCACTGAGAGAGAACCACCTCCTAAACTGGGAGATAGTCCATTCAAGGTGCTCCAGCAGTGATCAAATGCCACAGATACAGAATCTTACCCCATTCCAATACTATCAAGCACATCTTCCCACTGCTCTATATCAGCAACATCTTTTAACTGAGATACAATCACATCCCAGTATGGTAGCAAACACTGTCTCCAAGATCAAAAGGACTAATGTGAGTCAGAAGTGATACACCCTGAGGCCATTTCACCGCTGACAGCATATTTTCCGCAAATAGACTCTCCATCCTCTGAGATGTACAAATTTCTGATCCAGCAGAATGACGTAGTGACCAGTGAGGCCATGCCAAATGAGGAGTCCTGGGGATGGCTGTCTAAGCGTATGGGTGGAATACTCGTACTTGTGCCCCACTGGGCAGGAGCTTTGACCACTAGATTCTTATCCACTGAGCGAGAACCAGTTCCTCAACTGGGAGATAGCTCATTCAAGATGCACCAGCAGTGATCAAATGCCAAAGATACAGAAACTTACCCCATTCTAACGCTGTTGAACACATCTGCCCACTGCTGTGTATCACCACCCACTATCTTTTCACTGAGATACAATCATGTCCCACTATGGAAGCAAACACTGTTTCCAAGATCACTAGGAGCCACCTGATTCAGAAGTGGTACACCCTGATGCCATATCACCTCTGACAGCATATTTTTCTGGTGGTGTGACTTCTACAATGTTGAGTCTCCCTTCTCTGATATGAACAAATACTTGATGCAGCAGGATGAAGTACTTACCAGTGAGGCCATGTCAAATGAGGAGTCCTGGGGATGGGTGTCAGAGGGTATGGGTCAATATTCATACCAGTGCCCCACTGAGAGGGAGCTTTGACCACTAGATTCCCATCCACTGAGAGAAAACCGCCTCAACTGGGAGATAGTCCATTCAAGGTGCACCACCAGTGATCAAATGCACAGGTACAGAATCTTACCCCACTTTCACGCTGTCGAGCACATCTTTCCACTGCTGTGTATCACCACCATCTTTTCACTGAGATACAATCGTCTCCCAGTGTGGTAGCAAACACTGCTTCCAAGATGACAAGGAGCCACCTGATTCAGAAGTGGTACTCCCTGAGGCCATTTCACCACTGACAGCATACTTTCTGCCTGGTGTGATTTCCAGCAAGTTCAATCTCCATCCTGTGAGATGTACACATTTCTGATGCAGGAGGATGAGGTAGTGACCAGTGAACCCATGACAAATTATGAGTCCTGTGAATAGGTGTCTGAGTTTATGGGTGGAACACTCATACCTGTGCCCCACTGGGTGGGAGCTTTGAACAACTTATTATCCACTAAGAGAGAACCACCACCTCAACTTGGAGAGAGTCCACTCAAGGTGAACCAGCAGTGAGCAAATGCCCCAGATGAAGAATCTTGCCTCATTCCATTGCTGTCGAGCACATCTTTCCACTGCTCTGTATCACCACCCACTATCTTTTCACTGAGATACAATCATCTCCCAGTATGGTAGCTAACTGTTTCCAAGAACACAAGGAGCATCGGGAGTCAGAAGTGTTACACCCTGATTCCTTTTCACCTCTGACAGCATATCTTCTGCCTGGTGTGATTTCCAGCAAATTGAATCTCCCTTCTCTGAGATGAACAAATTTCTGGTGCAGGAGGATGACGTACTTACCGGTGAGGAAATGCCAAGTGAGGAGTCCTGGGAATGGGTGTCTGACAGTATGGGAAGAACACACATACCTGTGGCCCCCTGGGCGGGAGCTTTGACCACTAGATTCTTACCCACTGAGAGAGAACCACCTCCTCACCTGCGAGATAGTCCATTCAAGGTGCACCAGCAGTGATCAAAGGCCACAGATACAGGATCTTACCCCCATTTCAATGCTCTCGAGCACATCTATCCACTGTTGTGTATCACCACCATCTTTTCAATGAGATACAGTCATGTCCCAGTATAATACCAAACACTATTTCCAAGATCACAAGGAGCCACCTGATTTAAAAGTGGTACACCCTGATGCCATTTCATCTCTGACGGCATATTTTCTGCCTGGTGTGATTTCCAGAAAGTTGAATCTCCATCCTCTGAGATGTACAAATTCCTAATCCAGTAGAATGATGTAGTGACCGGTGAGGCCATGCCAAATGAGGAGTCCTGGGGATGGGTGTCTGACGATGTTGGTGGAATACTCATACATGTGCCCCACTGGGCGAGAGATTTGACCACCAGATTCTCATCCACTGAGAAAGAACCTCCTCCTTAACTGGGAGATAGTCCATTCAAGGTGCACCACCAGTGATCAAATGCCACAGGTACAGAATCTTACCCCATTCCAATGCGGTCAATCACATCCTTCCACTGCTGTGCATCACCACCCACTATCTTTTCACTGAGACACAATCATCTCCCAGTATGGCACCAAGCACTGTTTCCAAGATCACAAGGAGCCACCTGATTCAGAAGTGGTACATGCTGATGCCATTTCACCTCTGAAAGCATATTTTCTGGTGGTGTGGTTTACTCCAAGTTGAATCACCCTTCTCTGAGATGAACAAATACTTGATGTAGCAGGATGACGTACTTACCGGTGAGGCAATGTCAAACGAGGAGTCCTGGGATGGGTGTCTGAGGATATAGGTCAATACTCATACCTGTGCCCCACTGGGGGGGAGCTTTGACCACTAGATTCTCATGAGAACCACCTCCTCAACTGGGAGATACTCCATTCAAGGTGCACCGATCAGCAGTGATCAAATGCACCAGATACAGAATCTGACCCCATTTCAAGGCTGTCGAGCACATCTTTCCACTGCTGTGTACCACCACCCACAACCTTTTCAGTGAGATACAATCATCTCCCAGGATGGTAGCAAACACTGTTTCGAAGTTCACAAGGAGCCACCTGATTCAGAAGGGGTACACCCTGATGACATTTCACCTCTGACAGCATATTTTCTGCCTGGTGTGATTTCCAGCAAGTTGAATCTCCATCCTGTGAGATGTACAAATTCCTGATCCAGCAGGATGACGTAGTGACCAGTGAGGCCATGCCAAATGAGGAG
>PVIC010034264.1:0-19669 GCA_004025085.1 Thryonomys swinderianus
AAAAAAAAAAAAAAAAAAAACAATAAACCTTCATGGTAACCATGTTCCAGGAAATAGTAGCACAGTTGATGAAATGTCCATTTCCTTATAACTGAATAATAAAAATTATCTGGTAAAATAAAAATTGATGAATAGAATCTTTACTAAAGAAGAAAATAGTAATTAAGTAGAGGAAAAAAATACTCAAAATCATTAATCAAGGGGAAAAGTAAAATAAATGCATGAGGTACTACATATCCACTTGGAGTGACTACATTGAAACACAAAAACAGACACTGAAATATTGACAAAGATATAGAAAATTGAAACCTTATCTTATTATTGGTGTGCCTCTTCATATGTTAATATTTGTCAGTTTTTAACAGTTAATCATCAATTTACTTATATTTTAGAAAAAAACTAGAAATAGAAACCCAAGAAAAATAAAAACATATATGTTCATAAATATCCAAACATTTATAAGGCAGTATTATTTATAATACTTAAAGATGGAAAGACTATAAATGTTCATTATATAGCAAAGACTTTAAAATGTAGTGTATCATACAATCAAGACTACTCAAAAAGAAAAGGAATTAACTACAAATGCAAATAATTACCTTGGGTTGTTAATCCTGCCACTGCAAATTTATAAACTGGCTTCTCATATTAAAGGTTTGAGTCTTTCTGGGTGTGGTGGCTCACGCCTGTAATCCCAGCACTTGGGAGGCAGAGACAGGAGGATTGCTGAGTTCGAGGTTTGCCTGGGCTACATAGTGAGCGCAGAGCCAGCCTGAACTACAAAGCAAGACCCTGTCTCAAAAACAAGAACAACAAAAAAGTCTGAGTCTGACTTTTGCCACAATGAACTTAATATATTATGATTTGTATATCTCAATATACTAAGTATGAGAAACTATACATCTGTAATGCATATCTTAATGCTATTCATGTGAATTTCTAGAGGAAACTCATGGTGGTAGAAACCTAGTTAGGATGTTCTGAAGAATGGGATTGAAAAGGAAAGAATAAAAAGTGATAGAAAGGAAATTTGTACAAATGATCTGTAGATACTATAACAGTTATATGACCTAATATATTTGTGAATAAATGTAAATTTCACCTAAAAAACTGATGAACTTTATTATGTAAGTTATACCTTAAGGATGTAATTTTTTTTTTGTAATTTAAAATTTTAATGGTAAGTCCCAGTCACTCAGGATATTGAGGCAGAAGGATTTCAGGTTTGAGGTCAGCCTAGGAAATTAGTGAGCTTCTGTCTCAAAATAAAAGTTTCAAAATTTCGGAAGATATAAGTCAGTTTTAAAACATGGATTCAATCTGCAGGGCCATAAAAAAGTTAAGGGTAGGGGCAGGGATGTAGTAGTCAGTGATTTAGCTCAGTGGTTCTGGCATCTGCTTTGTAAGCACAAGGTCCGGAGTTTGATTCCTACCTAGTACCACATACTAAAATGCTGGACATGGTGACTCACACCTCTAATCCCAGCAATCAACACCACATGCCAGGTGTGGTGGCTCATACCTGTAATCCCAACATTTAGGAGGCAAAGGCAGGAGGATTACTGTGAGTTCAAAGCTATCCTGGGGTACATAGTGAGCTCAGGGCCAGCCTGAACTACAAACCGAGACCCTGTATCAACAAAACCAAACCAAACCAAAATAAACAAAACAAGACAGGTTAATAATATAGTCATATGAATATTTTACTGATACAGTTTTTAAAAAATGAATTCCTTATTGGTACATTTTATTTACACATCATGATCATACTCAACATTGGGAATTTGTGCCAGCATATGACATGAATTAATTCTCATTTTTACCCATTTTCCTACCCACCCTATAACCCCTCTCTCCCTAAATACATATGCTTTGTTTTTCTTAAGATTATATTTTTTCTATCCCCACAAAGTTTTATTAAAATGAAACAATATAGCTTTTCTATATTACCATATTTAAATATATATTTTACAAAAATTAAGAGTAAAATAAATTGGAATTTGGAGGTCAAATCCTGAAATTTTTATTGAAGGAGCTATAGAGTAAATTGAAAGTTAAAGAAAAGTCATAAAAAACATTTGAAGAAAATGTACAGGTGTATTCTTGACAGTTTGAGTGAAAATATGTGTATAACATTTGTCATCAAAATACGATAAATGTTTAAATTTTTAAAACATAGTAAATGACACATTTCAAAACACTTCCTCTGACTTTAAACACACCTCACCCATCATTCTTGCTGCTTTCTGAGGCAGCCCTTAAAGTCCTCTCTCACGGGTTCTTCATGAAGTTTGATCAGGAATGCCCTGGATCCTGCTGCCAAGTGCTACCCAATGGAAAGGTCGGCTGATAAAATACAGGGACGTGTTCACCTCCACCTTATTTATCAGGCCTGGACTTGTGCAACCTCTGTACCTTCCTCCGAGCCAAAATGACTACAAAAGATAATCATTTTCAGTTGATTCATGACACTGAGCCGATCACAATGGGGCAATCAAACATTGAAAAGGGGACTTCCAGAACTGCTTCATAAAGCTGCAAGAAAGACAAGTGTGTGGAGACCACCCTGAGAGAGCTTCAAATTTACAAACTGGCTTCTCATGTTAAGTCTGAGTCTGCCTTCTGGCCCACAGCGGCTTGTCTGAAGAGCCTGTAGTCAGCTTTTGGGTAGGGACAACTTCCCACGGTGTTGGTTTTAGGAGAGCTCTCAGTGACCTGTGGCATTGCGACACCTTGACTCGTAAGACAATATTGCAGCTACGGTCAGGATGACTCAGCAATCCATGGGAAGAGACAAATTTCCCATTAACCGTGATCTGTTCCTACCACAATGTCTGGTCTCCTTGTTGCTAGGACCCTTCGCACGTAGTGCTGCCCACCTTCTGGTTCCCCGTGCCACTCCTGACCCCTTCTACTAGCTGTGCGATCAATAAACCATAGCAATTTCCAGGAAACAGTGTCTTAGCCTGACAAGAGTTCTGATAGTGCTGGGCCCTTACTTATACATTAAGATCTTGCCTTTTCTTTTTTAATCCTGCCACTGTGCACTTGGTCAGGTGACTGGAGGTTCTATCAGCCTCCAATGAGTGTGCCCTAAATGATTCATAGAAATGCCTCTTTCTTCTGTGCTGTTAAAAAGTTACCATATATTCTTGTGGCACCTAATCATCCCTTTTATTCTATCTGTGCTTGAAAATAATAAAACCTAATATAGCAGTTTTAAAAGAAATGCTGAGATACAGAATCACAAGCACATAGAAATGTGAGAAATAAAAGCAAAACTCACTAAGTAGAGGAACACTGGTAAGCAAGACTGATTATTAGCAAATTTATTCTCAAATAATTCTTCATGTATCATAATAAATAATTATAGCCGGGTGTGGTGGCTCACGCCTGTCATCCCAGCACTCAGGAGGCAGAGGCAGGAGTACTGCTGAGTTTGAGGCTTGCCTGGGCTACATAGTGACCTCAGAGCCAGCCTGAACTACAAAGCAAGACCCTGTCTCAATAAATAAATAAATAAATAAATAAATAAATAAATAAATAAATAAATAAATAAATAAATAAATATAGACTTATTCCTCTGAGTATCTGTTGTTTTCAGGAATACTGTATGACAGTTTAGGGGATTTACTGCAACAGATTTTATTTCCCATCAATGACAAGTGTGCTACATGCATCCCCTTCCATGAAGAAGTAAGATCCATCCTCCTGCCTTGTGAATCTGAAGGGGGTCTGTGGCTCCTCCAGTGCAAATAATGTGATAGAATCCATGCTACGTGTATTGCAGGGCTGGGTCATATGAAGGACATGACTTTTCCCAGCTCATTCTCTCTCTTGGAACACATGCTTTGGAACTTGCATCTCACTGTAACATACCCAATTACCTTGGAGACGCCACGCTGAAAAAAATCGCACAGAAATAAAAAGAGATTCCCCGGGAATCTTAGCAGGGTCAATGTTGAGCCAACGTTTTTAAACCCAAGTACTGGCGTGTGAGAAAATGAGATGCTGGGTGACTCTAAACCACAGATCCGAGCTGCTATAGTTGACAGAGTAGGGGGAGAAATGAGTTTGTGATGCTGAGGTGACAGCGCAGACTCCAGCTCTATGAAGCAAATCAATGTTTGACACGATGAAGCTTTAGGGTTTTATGTGACCCATTAAATATCCAGATCATTTGTCTAAAAATATAAAAGTCTAAACACTTGTATACTTATGCCTAAAGTAAGTTCAGTTTTCATATTAGCCTTATAGATCAGTAGGTAGTTCATACGTTTATCTTTAAACAATGCGCAGAATGTTACATAAGTGCTCTGGGAAGATGTCTGCAGGAGTTGCAGAGTTTGAAGATGTTAGCTCAAAAGTTATTTCTCTTCTGGAGACAGAGCTGCAGTGTGTTCATGTTCCCAATAGTCTAATCACTGGTTTCTGTTTAAATATTCCAGGCTCTCAAGGAGGGGAAGGCTAACACATCTGTTAATATTTCTCTTATTCTACATCCTGGTAACATCTAACTACTTATATAAGTTTATAATATTAACATTGATTCTTAGTTGTTCTATTTTTTTTTTTTTTTGACAAGGTCTTGCTTTGTAGTTCAGTCTGGCCCTAAGCTCACTACGTAGCCCAGGCAAGCCTGAAACCCAGCAATCCTATTGCCTCTGCCTCCCCAGAGCTGGGATTGCAGGCATTAGTCACCACACCCAGTTCGTTTGTATATGGTTACCGGGATCCAATCAGGGACCTTGTGCTTGCTAGGCAGGGGCCCGAACCACTGAGCTAAATCTCCAGCCCTCTATATTTTTTTTAGATTTTGTATGTTCAAGGTGATTACACATAGTAAATGTTCAATTCCAACTCATTACTACTTTTAATCTTTTTTTCTATGTGTGAAAATAGAAGTTTTTAAAACAATTGTCAGTTTTTAGAATGTTTTTACAATTTTATTATTGGTTGGGCAAAGTTTTAATTTGTTTAATGGGATATACTGTAGCAGATTTGTACACGTCAAACCCTTAGATCACGCTCACCACCCATCATCCACATCAGTATCCCCCTTCACTGGTTTCATATTTTGGAATGATTCATTGGTTACATATATTTTCTTATATCTATTACTCTTCCTTGTAGTTGTGCCATCTGCCTCCTATTTTTCCTTTTGTCTGTTGTCATCCATCATGATCACCCGAGAGCAGGGCTCTGAGCAGGGTTTGGAGGCCCAGCCTGGGAAGGTGAGGTGCAGAGTCATGACACTCTGGGGAGGTTTCTGAGATAACTTCTGCTTTTATTGAAGGTTACACACACTTTTATAGAGAACAAGAAGAGGATGTGGCTAAAACTGCACATAGACAATGTGGTTACACCTGACTGGCTGATCTAATAAGGTTAGCTCTGATTGGTTAGATAGTATATTTTACCTAATATGGTTAGCTCTTGGAAGAATGAACCAATCACAACCAAGGGGGAACAGGAATCACTCCCTCAGGTACATATAAATCTCTATGCTCAGGAGAGAGTGTGCTAAATCTTCATTTTCCTTACAGGCTCTCATAGCATGCTATGAGATGTAGGTGCAGTGCACTTGACCCAGCCAGGCTTGAACTTCCCCTTCACTTGTCTCTCATGATAATGTTCAGATTCTATGTATCACGGAGAACATCCAATATTTCTCTTTTTGAGTCTCCTTTTTAAAAATTCAGTATGATAGTATGCAGTTTAATTCATTTTCTTGCAAATGACACAACTTTTTTGTGGCTGAGCAATACTCCATTATGTAGTAAAACACATTTTCTTTGTCCATTCATCTGTTGATGAGCTCCTAGACTTGTTCTGTATCTTGGCTATTATCATTCACGCCACAATATACCTGAGTAAGCCAGTATCTCTATAATATGTTATTTTTGTTTTGTTTTAAAAGGATAATTTAATATATTTAATATAATTTATAATTGATTGCTGCAGACTTGTTAGGTCAGGAGCCATCATGCAATATTCATGAGGACTAGAAAGATGTTTCTCATAAGGGTATAAATAGTGAGGGCCCATGTAGTAGTTAACTAATTATGTCAACTTGAATAACAACTGCCCAACTCAGTTGGGTCAGGATGATTCTGAGTGTGACTGAGAGGATTTACTGAGAACAGGAGACCCACACTAGGACAGCTTGTTGCTCAATGGTGAAAGTGGGTAAATGAAGAAGGAAGGCTTCTTTGGGTTTCTTTAGAGGAGCTGCAGTCTCCATCTCTACCTTAGACATTGTCTCTTGGCTTCCAGCACAGACTCTTCAACCTCTAACCCAGAAGCATAAGATGGAAGACAGCTTCCAGTGCAGATCCTTTGGCCTCCTAATGCTGACTCTCACCAGACACTAAAGGGAGCTCCAGGTCTTTGGCTGGAACCTTCAGGTCTCCAGTGTACAGACAGACCCTCTGCCCTCTTCCTCACTTGACTGTGGGCCGCCACCAGAAGGCAATCTTTTAAATTCTTATTTATTTTTAGACCTTGCATTGAATCTATTTCTCTAGCCACCATTGACTGATACGATAAATGAATAGAAATGTAAATAGAGAAAAGACATTCAGATGAAAACACTTAGAAACAAAACATGAAAAAGAACATGACACAATAACATAAAAAATAAAAGTAAAAACATTTAATGATAGGACTAACGGAAAAGGTGTCTGTGGTATTGGTTTACAGATATTGTCACATTGTTGAATGGCTAAAAAAAGTATTTTAAATAAAGAGTCCAAATACATGCATTAAATCAAAGAGACACAAACATAACTGGAGATGCTGTGCAGCTGTATTTACATTAGTAAATAAATGTATTTCAGGGTAAGAATATTGGATTGTATCTTTTGATAAAATTGGTTTTGATAGTTTGAAGATAGAGTTGACATAAAAACCATCACATAACAAAAATGTGGTTTAGAAATTTATCCTTTCAAAATATTTTGGGGGAATATAACTAGTATGTGGTGTAGATAATAACAAGAATTACTGGCCTCCTAACTAAAATCAGTGAAAATTATGAAAACATAAACAAAGGTAACAATAGCAAAAAAATTAATAAAATATACAAGCAAATAAGCTCTCTTTTAGCCAGAATTGGGAAGCCCCAGTAATTATGGTAGTATTTGAAGAGATATGTAGAAAATATATTTATAAAACAGTTATACAGATGCAATATGGAACTCTTTGACACAGACCAAGGAGAAAAAAATATTTTGAATAAAATATCCTATTGTAGAAGCTGATTTTAGCAACCTCCCATATTTTGATTGACAATGGTTAGGTTTCAGAAGAAACTAGAAATTATGAGAGCAGTCTGTTATAGCAAAAGTTAATCTTTAGTGTAACAGGCTGGAAGAGAAACTGGATTGGAAACAACCTTGGCATTGACAGTACTTGTCAGCTGAAATTAAGTGAATACATACACGCATGCACAAACACACGCATGCACACTGACACACAATCATCGGGGCCATGGTTTTACCTCAAAATATATTCAGACTTCTACTGATAATGCCACCCAACTTTTTTTTATTTCACTGTTGTGTTTTTTTTTTTGTCTCTCATTTGTAATCTCTCTAGTTTATGCAAATCTGATTTTATCCTTGAGTTCTAGCTGAGAACTAGAGTCTTAACTACCCCACCCATATTTACCAGAATGTTTTATTTGATTGGGAATGAACCTGTAAATGCACAAAGTAAGAAATTTCAGAAATTTTGAATATGAACTCTAAGAAGTCATAAGCTGTTTTCTTTTTTGAAAAAAATGATGTTTTCTCTAATATATAAAATATTAATATATATTTTATATATATAATATATAATATGTAAAATATATAATTTTATGATCCCTATATGTCTGACTCAATTTCAGGCTGTAAACTAAATAAAGTTTATTTTTCTCTTTTAACAACTAGAACAAAACAAAAGCAAAGTCAGGTAAGCACAGTGATTAAAATCAGCAGGTAGCTGGCATCCATTCTGTTGTTCATACAAAAAATGGATGCCCAGGTGTAAGACAAATGGGGCTGGGGAAAAGAGTGGCAACAGAGACACGGATCAGGTCTACATATTGCCATTCAGGGAAAACTACCATTTCTGGATCACATCTAGTAGAAACTTCCATGTTGTCTCAAGAACTGGCTGACACAGTGACCTATCTCCTGAATACACAGTCTAGGAATAGGAATATTGTTCAACTGGTTACATTGCAGTCCAAAACAGAACTGTGCCTCTGTTAATAAAGAAGAAAAGAAAAAGAGATACTTGACAATTAACTAGCATTTTCTGCCAAATTTACTGAGAGGAATATTAAAATTCAGAGATACTAGAAATGGAGAAAAGCAGAGGGAAAAACTGAGCCAACTCCAAATAAGCTCTGACTTTATGGTTCAAAATGTTGGCTCTTGTAAACCGGTAAGTACTATCCTGGAGCTTTTCAAAGTTACACAAAAGGAATTCTGATAATTCCTTAAAATGTTTTCAGTGTGTGTGTGTATGTGTGAATGTTCCTGCATACGTCTTCTTATAAATAAAAATGCCCACTCTGTGGACACACTGTAAGTCTTCTGGCAAGGTGAGAATGGCCCCCTGCCCTGTGGGAGAGGGTGGTGAGAAAACGCAGACAGATTAGGATACAACTGCCCTGTACTGAACTTGTCTGTTAATCTCACTCATCGTTCCACTTTTTCTTTATAAAACTAAACTTCCTCATAAAAATTTTCAGATTTAAAAAATAAATACAAAGAGAAATAAGGCAAAGCCTGGATAGCAAAGCATTTTCCAGGACTTACTTTCCCATCACCTTATCTGACAGAAAAATCCTGCTTGGTGAAAGACATCCCATTGAACATTCTTTTGCTGCCTGACAACGGGCCCCATTTCATAGAAGACTGTCATCACAAAGTTAAAGTATGTGTCTGCCACCAAATACTAAAGTGCTTATCCAACCCGTGGGCCCACAAGTTATTGCAGCTTTCAAGAAACATTACTTCCATGACAGTTTTCATATGACACTGAAGGCAATTGTTGAAGAGGAAAGATCTTGGAACAATTTTGGAAGGACTGTAATATCTGCATGGTCATAAAAAATAATCAACTGTGTTGGGCATGAGGTTTCGGTTGTCCTCATGCATGTGGTTTGGAAGAAGTTTTGCCCAGTTTGCTCATGAAGTTCATGGATTTGAGAAGATGTACAAGGAGTTCAAAGAGGTCTCCAATGACTTAGCAGCCTTTAAGAGTGAGCCGAAGCCACAGCTGCAGGTGGAATCATTTGACTTTGGGTGATTTCTTAGAATTATTATTATTATTTTTTGACTTGTGGTCTTACCACAATGCCTAGCTTAGCCTACAACTTACAAGGTGTCATGATCCTTGCAGCTCAAGATTCCTAGTAGCAAGAACCCCTGACCCATGCCATTGAGGGTGGCTGAAAATCATTTCAAAACATGTTATTCATAAAATTATAACACTTTATTTTCTTACCAGCAGTAAGAGTTATTCTTTATACTTCAGCTAGCAATGCAAACTAGCATCTAGTTAGTCATTACCTGTTTTTAAAATGGTATACATATCATTTCTTGGTTTTGCACATCTTGTCTTACTTATGACAGAAGTTTCAAAGTATGTTTTCACAGTCAAGTTTTTATGTTCAAATCCCAGATTTACTAATTTTTTAGAAACTGTACTCAGAAAAGTTAATCTAATTTAAAGTCAATTTTTTTAGCTTTATTGGTACATTGTATATATGCATCATATCGTGATCACACACGATACTGGGAATTTGTACCAGTATATGACATAATTTAATTCTCATTTTTTCCACTTCCCTACCCACCCAACAATACACACCCCATAAATACATAAATTTTATTTTCCTTTTTTTTATTACCATCACATTTTTCTTCACCCCTCATTACTCACCCCTCCACCACATTTCCCTTTGAATACTTTCTGTTGCACAATAACCATCATACATTCTAGAACTCATTAACATCTTCAGGTTCTCATACCAGAGAACAGATATGATATTTATACATCTGTGATCTATTTATTTCACTTATGAGTATATCCTGAAGGTACATCCATTTGAATATAAATGACTCAAACTTACAATTCTTTAAGGCGGAGTAATGGATTAGAGGTCCCATTTGACCCTGCTATTGCCCTGCTAGGAATATACACAAAATATTAAAAGAAGGGCCAGAGAGTTAGCTCAGTGGTTCCAGTGCCTGCCTCGCAAGTGCAGGGTCCTGAGTTCGATCCCTGGTAACCACATACAATGCTGGGCATGGAAGCTCATGCCCACCAGCAATCAATACCACATAGCACAGAGCCAGGCGTGGTGGCTCATGCCTGTAATCCCAGCACTCGGGAGGCAGAGACAGGAGGATTTCTGAGTTTGAGGCTTGCCTGGGCTGCATAGTGAGCTGAGCGCCAGCCTGAACTACAAAGCAAGACCTGTCTCAAAAAAAAAAAAATAAATAAAGGAATATTACTCTGCCTTAAAGTCAAATTTTTAATCTATGAAATAGGAAAATTATATTGTTTTTCTTCATTTTTTAGTGGCTATAATTGTTAGAGTGCATATAGAGTTGCTTTTGCAAGATGTATGATTAAAAATATCTAAAGTAAACACACCCTTATATGTTTGTTAATGATTTTTATCATTTTAAAGAGCATCTTAACATTCTTTGCCTTTTTTTTAATCAAAGCATTAACCAGATGCTGTTGTCTGATGGTATTAGTGGGAGGACTGTCACTTACAAGCTGATCTCCAAGAGATTTTTGTGGCACCTGCCAGCTTTCAGTGTGATGCGGCTGTTTATGCCTGTAGCTTCCAGAAAACTGCCTTGGAAAACTAATTCTCCTTGCCAAATAGTGGTTGCCATTTCAAATATCTGCACTTTAAGTTACTCTTTTCTCCCCGTTCGAGAAGATCTCTCTTTTTCCTCACAATGATTCTATAATCAATTTTAACCTACAATTGCATGATATGAAAGAAAAAAATATAAAAGCTTCTTAACATACTTGTTTAGCATAGTTTTGGTGTCCAACAAGTTTTTAAACCCTGGTTCTGTTTCTTTTTAATTTGGTGACTTTGAGGAAATTATTTAATGACAACTAAATATCCAGATTTACTGTATTGTTTGTATTTTGTTCCGTGTTCTATCTAACAGAAATTAGCTCATGTAGCACCTGGGTAGTGTATGCAATTATCTATAGTTTATGGATCTGATACATGTATCTTTCTTCCATGTTATATTTTCCATTTAACTGGGCATTATATAGAATCAAAATCCTGTAATACTATGTAGGATGGCAGACTGTACTCGGTTGTGAGTTTCTCTATGTTACTTATGACGGTAGCTTTCAGGCAGTATCTTGCCTGGTGTGACTCTGTCTTATAAAACAGCAGTCTACTCCGTTTTGAGAGCAAGTGTTGCTGGCGAATGACTTGGTATTTTGTGTGAGCAGATAACCAGCGCAGGTTACACATACCAAACTCATTGAAAATCCAAACATTTCCCACCTCTACAGCCCAATCAAGGAATAGAGTAAAAAAGTCATCCTGTTAATAGGCTTTATAGAGTAAACAAATCAAATTGAATCAGGAACGCGTGAACATACCACATCTATATTATCTCAGAGAACATCAGGCCCATTACCCGATCAGACAAATGAAGCCAGTGAAAGACACATCATTTGAAGGAAGGGCACCCAACACTGGCTTGTCGCCTACCTGTCTTCTTGTCAGTAACCTAGTTAATGTGTCACAAGGTCACAGGTCATGATCACCGCGTTTCCTTCCCCCAGTTTCAGTTCTTGTTTAATGCGGCCTGCTCAGCTGTCTGCTGCCCCTGCTAGGCTGTGAACCGCATCTGTGCTCCCAGCCAGCCCTGTGCTGCCTCCTGAGAGTAGCTTTTCTGCTCTTTCCTCATATCTAGCCGCTTATGACTTTCCACGTAGCTCTGTCGACTCTGCCTTGACTTCCATTTCTGCTTCTTCCAATCCTCAGGCACTCTTAAACCTTTCTTAGTGGTTCTGTCACCTACATAAAGGGGATCAAAATGTATAATGTGTGCTCAAATTAAAAAAAAAATACCTTATTGGGCCGGAGGGTTAGCTCAGTGGTTCCGGCGCCTGCCTCGCAAGCGCAAGGTCCTGAGTTCAATCCCCGGTAACCACAAACAATGCTGGGCGTGGTGACTCACGCCCACCAGCCATCAATACCCCATACCACAGTGCTGGGCGTGGTGGCTCACGCCTGTCATCCCAGCACTTGGGAGGCAGAGACAGGAGGATGGCTGAGTTCGAGGCTTGCCTGGGCTACATAGTGAGCTCAGAGCCAGCCTGAACTACAAAGTGAGACCCTGTCTCAAAAACAAAACAAAACAAAAAAAACACCTTATCATTTATATCCTTTAAGATACTTCCCCGGCTTTGAATACACACTTATCCCAAGGTTCTTGTCATGTTCTGGAACAGTTTGGAGTCCTCCTTTATGAAAGCTTTTATAAGGAATGACCAAAAATACAAGGAATGCTGATGCCAACTGCCATCCAGTCGAAAGACAGACTTGTACTATATATATATATTTTTTAAATTTATTTATTTTTTGAGACAGGGTCTCACCTTGTAGTTCAGGCTGGGCCTGAGATCATTGTAGCCCAGGCAAGCCTCAAACTCACAGCAATCCTCCTGCCTCTGCTTCCCAAATGCTGTGATTACAGGTGTGAGCCACTACACCTGGCAATATGGTATGTGATACTGATTGCTGGTAGACATGAGTCACCACACCCGGTAATGTTGTATGTATTTACGAGGGATCAAAACAGAGGGACCTTGTGCTTGCTAGGCAGGAGCCAGAACCACTGAGCTAAATTTCAGTCCCCAGATTTGTAACAGTATTACAATGTGCTCTCATCCACTGTATTTTCTGCAACTAGCACTGTGTGATGTACAGATCTCTTCTAAAGTCAAAATGATTATTAAAGGTAATTTTTTTTTATTTATTAGGGTTATCATGGAAGCCAAAACAGTGGAAGTAAAAACTGGAAAGAAAGGTTTTCATTCTGCTTCAGAAAGTGGCAGGACTGATGGGATAAGTGTGCTTGAAGTGTTGGTCATCATTTTGAGGGACACTAATGGCTATGTGTTAATACATCACTTTTCTATTAAAGTCATTGTATTTTTAATCATACCTGGAATAGTATTGTATGAAACATGACGTATGATTTCAGTGTTACAGATATTAGAAGTTAGATTGTATTAACACATCTTGTCCTTGCCCAGGACACTGGTTCCAGAAAGAATCTTTAATGATTGGTCCAAACAGCAGACAAAATTGGCTTAGCTTATGAATTTTTTTATCATTCAAATAATCCTGATATTCTAGAAGGACACAAACATGTTCAGCCAGGCATGTTGGGGGAAATCCTAGCACTCAAGAGGCTGAGGCAGGCAGATCACTGCAAGTTGCAGGCCAGCCTGGACTACAGTAAGACCTAGTATAAAAGCAAACAAACAAAAATCCAGCCCATGATTCTGGACTATCTCATTTATGACAATTATTTGTGTTTTTCTCCCTCAGAACTAGAGTAAAAAGCCCTTCTCTTGTTAGCGATGTAATTTTCCAACCAAAACAACTTCCTACTGTGGGAACAGTAGACTATGAAACACAGCATGGTTTCTAACAAATTGCTAATTATGATCTGCTGCTGTATATTTGTGTAGTTAGGGGAAATACAAGTATTGAAACTTTATTCAAATATAATAATTATAGAACTAACATAAATCACTTTTAATTAGTTGTCTTTAAGTATTTTTTCCTATTGTCTTAGGAGTGGGTCATATTTTAAAGTAAAAACATCATCAATGTGGAAAACTTAAGCTTTAGGAGAATATATATGTATAAATATAATACTTTAATATTCTTAGAAACCTACAAGGTTTAAGTCTTCGAGATCAAAGTGTTTGTCAGTGACAGTCCTTTATAGTATTCCATTGAAATAAAGATGAACCTAGAAAAAAAATCCCTGGTCACCTATGACGATTTCTACTATCCACATACTTAGTGATTTTTTCCTAATCTAGACTCATAATAATATACAATGATTGAATGTAGTGTCTCTAAAAAAGAGAAAGATTTGCTAAAAATACATTTTATATAGTTTTAGTTCATATTATCATGACCTTCTTCAATTGAGGTCAAAGTGTCCAGTGTCCTTCCATCCTCTAAATCTGTTGAATTATATGGTAACTACTGTTTTATAAATGTGACTTATAGGACAATTGCAATATTTAACCTAAGAACTTTCAAGAATAGAGTATTTAATCTACATTTAGGTACATTGAATGAAAAATTACATTGTAAAGTGATGAACTTATCAAAATTAAAGTTTATAAGCATAACCCACATCTAATTATCATCAGTCATTTTCTTTGTAACTTCTCTTTTGCATTATGTATCATGCAATATTAGCTTGCTCTGTGGAAAGCTGTCACAAATTCCCTAAGAATGAGATCCATTTTTTTCATACCTTTCCTCTTCTTCCTGCTGTCTGGAATGTATTTCAGACACAGCTAGTACCCTGTCTAAAATTTCTTTTCCTGAGTCTTCTGTAGTAGTATGAAGATCTTTTTATGTTCTGCTGGAATTGATTCTTGGTCCCAGTGTCTTCCTTCCAGCACTAGTAATACCAACATTTCACTATCCTAAATTTTGTTGTTTTCTCTTCCTTGATAAAATTAAATTCATTCTTAAATATTCAAAAATTATTGTGAAGTATTTATTTCCTGAATACCTCTGGCTCACATGACACTTAGCTTCTGAGGTTTCTTTTTAACTGATTAATGACCTGCTCATTAAGCTAGAACTGCTCAAAATCATTGAGTTAAAAAGAGAATTAAGAGTTTTCTTTTCATACCAGATTTTTTTCTACCATTTTGTCATTATGCAAAATCTCATGCTTTTCTCATCAAACTGTGAATTCTAAGAACTTTGGATCAATTTACTCATTTGCCACTTTGCAGTATAAAGATATGAAGCAAAACAGTTACCATTAGGATTATTTGTCTAATCAAATTCTACATTTCAAATATCAATTTAGTTCTATTCAATCAAAGTAATTGTTCAGCATATCTAGTGGGATTCTCCTAAGTCAGGGATACTATATTAACATACAGAAGAGTTAATTGAATAATGAAAATAATTTTACACGATAAAGAGTGGAGCGTGTTCAATAGCTGTATATATAGAAGATCATTATTAATTCTGTAAATTACAACACTTTATGACTAGAGAAATGAAATCTAAGAAAGTTTAAATTACTTTTCAGGGCAGCATAAAAAAATTAGCAGAGCACAAATGTTTAAATCAAGACCAAAAGTTGTTCTACATTTTCCTGTTTCCAATCAATGTAGCATGTCATTAAATAAGACATATCAACAACCATGTACTTCACTGAATTAAAAAAAATTACAAATTGTCATTGAATCTCCTGAATTTATTTCTAACTTAAATATCTGAGTGTTTCATATCAACCTTGGTAAAAGATATGCTAAATGAAATTTGGATGGCATAAAGGTGACATTCAGCAATTGGAATAAATAAGAAATTGTCAATATAGCACATAGGTTGGATTAAAACATTGGCTTTTCGCCAGGCGTGGTGGCTCATGCCTGTGATCCCAGCACTTGGGAGGCAGAGACAGGAGGATTGCTGAGTTCGAGGCTAGCCTGGGCTCCATAGTGAGCTCAGGGCCAGCCTGAACTACAAAGCGAGATCCTGTCTCAAAAAACAAAAAACAAAACAAAACAAAACAAAAAAAACATTGGCATTTCTTAGTGTTGACCTTGCCAGTCTTCAGATTCCTGCTTACATCAGTGGCTCTTCTCTTTCTTGGGCTTTCAGAGTTAGACAGGAACCACACATTAGCTCACCTGGGCTCCAGTTTGCCAACTGCAGATTTGGGATCTTTGTAAACTGCATCATAATAACACTTTATATCTTGTAATAAACTTCTCTGTTGACATATTAACAACTTTCATCTACATATCTTATTATATATCCTATCTAACTCTCCTGTCTTTACACCTGAGGTTGGAATTCCATTAAATGACTGAGTCAAATTAAACTTGTTTCATAGCCAATTCAGAAAGTATTTCTTTAGCAGGTGTATGGTGTTAGAAGAATCTTTTCAAAAATGATGTGTGTGCCAGTTATTGAGTGTTTGTCAACATATTTGTCAACAAAATGCTGTGGGGCAGTAGGTCATTCTCATTCTACTGATATAATTTATCCTCTCATATACTCCTAAGCCAATGAGGAACTTTTATTTGTAACTTCAAAAGACACATTACCAATTTACCTACCCTTGAGTAAAAATTACAGAGAAACTGCTAACCTATTATTGACATGAAAAACACTGAGAAAAAAGCCATTAGCTTCTTAGTTTTGTCCTTTTATTATGTTTGTATTCATAGTTCAAAAGATGCCAATTGAAAAGTTTACAAAGTAGCTGACAGAAAGATTCTTTGCCACAAGCAATATAATTCAAGTGAATTGTGAAATCTGTATGTTCAAATTGAATTCAAAAAATGTTTGATTTGGTCCTACAGGCAATGATTAATTTTACTGAGGATAAAAATGCCACCAAGTTAGACAGTATCAGACACAATGTCTAATTTTATTGAAATGTTTGATGTATTATAGGGTGGAATGCTTGTTTCAGTATGAATTCTCAAATAGAATTTGATGATAATACAACACAAACCATGTACTAGCAGTTTACTGTATCTGTGGGGTACGTTAGAAAATACAGTTGTATCTAAAAAGACATTCTCTAAACTTAAGCACTACGCAAGATTTTCAAAGAAATCTCCCTGAGGGGTAATTTCCACAGAGATGTGTTCAACACACATCTTTTCTTAAATAATATATAAAGTATTTCAGTATTAGCAGAGATTAGAATTTTGAATCATTGTCAAAAATAGAGAAAAATAAATCCAATAAAGCTTGAGATTGAGAAAATAAGGGATAGAAGAAGCAGGGAAAGTTTCTGAGAACATGTACTTTATTTATACTCAATTGTGATGGCAGTAATTGTTAACTATATAGGCCCATTGACTTGTTCATTAGAAGAACAGAACCTGAACCTGAAAATGGTCGCCTTGGTAATTGAAAATGGGAGCTTTGGGTAGGCTCTAACAACATTTCTGGTAGCTCTAGAATTCTTGCAGTATCTTAGACTTCATTTACAGAAATGTTTATCATTGTGTTTATACCCCTGAATTATTGAAAACTAAATAATTATACAGACAACACAGCTTATTCTCAATAGAAAATAATGAAGATACTACTCGTAAAAGGCATAACTACTAGCTGAGGGTTTATTATATATTAACGTGTCATTTAATTAATAAAAAGTTCAGATTGACATAACTTTATTTTCTAATGCAAAACAGTATATAATTGTTAGGTATTATTTTCTCATATATAGAGGGGAATAGTTTAGGGAGGTAAATACCACTGAATCACGTTTACCTGTTTTGAAGGATATCACATTCAATTTAGATAGCATTATTCTGTTTTACGTTTAGGGATACAGTGGGATCTCGGTTCCCTAACTTAACTCATCCTAATATTTTGGGGAATATGGTTAAACTCATGTTCATCATTCTTTGTGGAATTCATTAATATAAACAAAACTTTGCTAGGCATTTCCATTTGCACTATGAGACAGTTGTATTTGATATAGAACCAATATGTGACTCTACAACTATGTGCTAGAAAAGCACATAATCATACACACATGTATTAGTATAGAAAACATCATAGATTAAGGGTTGAAAAAAAGAGCAAGAATTTTAGAAGTCAAAAGTGGATACCTGTGTTGATTTTTTCTTTTGTTAACTTAATTTCACATTTTAATCGTGCTATTTTAAAAATCATCTTTCTAACATGTATAATTGTTATTGCTGATGGGTAGAAATACAGATAACTTTTCCACATTAAACTTGTATAATAAAGCCATCTCAAACATTTCTTTATTCTAAAGATACTTTCTAATTCCCTGAGTTTTCTATGTGTAATGTCATATCATCTCTAAGTAGAGTTTTACTTCTTCCTTTCTAGCCAGTAATGTTTATTGTGTTGCATAATATCAGCTAAAATTCCTAGTGCACTATTTTATAAAATTGTGTGTCATTCTCGTTTTCAATATTGGAGAGAAAACATCCATTTTTTGTTTGTTTGTTTTGAGACAGGGTCTCGCTTTGTAGTTCAGGCTGTCCCTGAGCTCACTATGTAGCCCAGGCAAGCCTCGAACTCAACAATCCTCCTATCTCTGCCTCCCGAGTGTTGGAATGACAGGCATGAGCCACCACACATGGCAAAACATCCATTTTTAATTATTAAATCTGATGGCTCTTTTGGGTTTGCATTAAAGTCCTTTAACAGACTGAGAAATCTCCTTTTGATTACTACTTTGTTGAAGGTTTTGTTAACAGTGAAAAAGTTGTGAATTTTGTCAGATTAGTATAGCAATTAGTATTGGTATTAGGGTTATTATATATTTTCTCTGGCTATTGAGAGGAGTGCATTTTTTCCTTATTCTATTAATGTACCACAAGACTAATTTTTATATATTAAATCAAATGAATTCATGGGATAAATTAAATTCAGTTGTGTCTCATTATTTTTAATATAATATTGAATCTGTGAGAAGTTTGTAAAGAATTTCTTGTCTATTTAGGAAATTGTCTTCTAAATATCTTTTCTGTCTCCTAGGGTGTCTTTTTCTGGTTTTGGTGATAGAATAATGTTAACTTCATTGAAGTGTAAGATTACTTCTGAAGTACCCATTCTTCTTCCATAGTAGTCATGTTAACCTTAATAAACCAGACTCAGAATTATAAGTATCACATGATATTTAATACAACATAAAAGTAGAATAGAAACTTAGGGAAGGAGAAGATAAAGGAGATAGAGTAATGAAAAGGGAAGGAGCATGAATATTATCGAAGTTTGTTATATTCATATACAAAATCCCACAAAGAAGCCCATTATTTTAGACAATTAAAATGTTTTAATGATTAAAATAAATTATTTTAAAAAATATTTTGTGAAAGACTGTTAGTTCTTTTTAAACACTTATATGAACTCTTCAAGCAGCAATCTGGGTTAGATTTTTCTTTGTATAGAGTTAAATTTTTAAATCAAACACTTTAATTTCTATGATTCTATTTCAATTTCCCATTTCTTGTTGAATCAAGTAAACACAATTTCTATCACTTTAGAAAATTTTTCCCTCCTTTAGGTAGTTGAAATATGCTCTTGTAATCTTTCTATTTTCTGTAAGTATATAGTCATTTTCCTCTTTCAAGTTTCTTGGTAATATGTTATATGTGTGTGTGTGTTTTATATATTTGTGTTATATATGTGTTTTATATATATATATATATATATATATATAGAGAGAGAGAGAGAGAGAGAGAGAGAGAGAGAGAGAGAGAGAGAGCTAAAAGTATGCCTATTTTACTATTATGTTCAAAAAACTACTTTTGATGTGATTTTTCTCTTCACTTTTTTTTCTTTTTTGGTATCTATAATTTCTTTCTGCTTGCTTTTGATTTGGTTCACTCTTTTTCT
>PVIC010034265.1:0-19706 GCA_004025085.1 Thryonomys swinderianus
TTGCCTCTACTTTGACCTGACTTGTTGGTTTGGGTTCAGTGATACCCTGGGGGTAGTGATGAAGCTGAGAGGAAGAATGTGTGCTCACCATACCCAAGGCTCTGGGTAAGATACCCAGTGTGCCATCAGGAGATAAGATTTGCAGATGGGGCTTAAAACTTGGTTTTAATAATAATAATAATAATAGTAGTAATGCTAGTAATAGTAATAATAGATATCACTTGAACATTTATTCTGCCTAATTTTGTTGTCTAACCCTTTACATTCTCATTCACCTAATTGCAAAAGATGGGTGTTAATATCTCTAGAAAGTGGAAATTTGCATAGGTTAAGTGATTTTTCAGACATTGTACAGCTGTTATCTGAACATAAACTTGGCTGCTTCAGCCACCAAACACTTGGCCTTGTGATATAAGAGAACTTAGACAAGTGATTTATCCTGTAATTGTTCTCTTTCAGTGAGTGCTTATTCTTCTTTTTTGATGAGTGATGTGTATTTTATAAATTTTAATAACTTGTATGAAACAATTTGGTAATTATTATTTTATTTCTTTTGTGAGAGGAAAACATGAGAAAATCTTTATGATATTTGAATTCACAGATATTACACAAAGAGCTATAAAATGATGCAGGCACTATGGGAAATAGTTTAGCAGTTTCTTTAAAAATTACATAGTTAGACTGATGATTTAAATGAGTGGCACTATGCCTGCTCTGCAAGCACAAGGTCTAGAGTTCAGTCCCCAGTACTGGGGAGAAAGAAAAAAATTACATAACCACAAAATTATTAATGACCCAACAACTCCACACCTAACTGTAAATCCAAAAGAACTAAAAGCAAGGCAATGAACAGATATTTGTACACTAATGTTCATGATGGCATTATTAACAATAGCCAAAAAGTAGGATCAGCTCAAATGTCCATCAACGAATGAATGAACAAAATATGGTACATACAATGACATATTACTCCACCATAAGAATGAATAAAATTTTTATAGATGTAGGTATATAAGCAGACCTTAAAAAATTACATTTAGAGCCAGCCTGAACTACAAAGCGAGACCCTGTCTCAAAAAAAAAATTACATTTAGTGAAACAAGCTGAACAGAAGGACAAAGATACGTATTATTTACATGAGTGCTGGGGCTTGCCGGCAATCAGACAGCACCTGAGTCGGGGGGTGAGGATGAAGAAAACACAAGCCAGACAAAGACAAAGATGGGATCAGGAGGACCTCTCAGTACCAAACAGGCACCGTATTTATTGATCAGGCTATATTTATATTGATTTAGAAAGGCAACATGATGTCAGTAATAGTTACTATGATCTTATACATTTATCATTTGGCTGGTAGAAACAAAGACAGGTAGTCAAGAAATCAGTGCATTTCTTAGAAACTAGAACAGAAACAAATGGTAACTATCAACATGATGATCATAAGACTGGAATCAATCTCTCAAAATGTCAAACTACAATTCTCTTAAATCTTTTCCCAAACTCTAACTTACTTATACTACTTTCTATTAATGCTTAACTTTTAATAAAATAAGACCAGAAGAATAAGTACATCCATCATTCTGCTAACTCTGTTGGCCTCTGTCCTAGCCTATGTAGAAACTGGAAGAGAAACAACACGTTGCTAACTTGAGAGACAATGGTCAGCGGGCCCAGCACAGGAATAGGGGAATTTTCCTGGAGCTAGGACATGTTTTCTGGCGGTAACCCGGGCAGCTCCTTGTTTAGAGCAGATCCTCTGATATAGTCGGGGCAGCACCATAAAGTGCAGACCCCCGACTCAGGAGTTATTTCCCAAAACCCCAGGCAAAAATGCCTGGTCCAGTTACACCATGCTGAGCCACTTCCCACATATGAAGTACCTAGAGTTGTCAAACTTATAAAGGCAGAAAATAAAATGGAGTTCATAGCAGCTTATGGTAGGCAGAAAAGCAAATTACTTCTCAAAGTCTGGAGAGTTGTTTGGGAAGAAGAGGCTTATCAAAAAGTTTTAGTAATTTTTTGTTTGTTTTTGAGACAGGGTCTGGCACTGAGCTTACTATGTAGCCCAGCAAGCTTCGAACTCAGCAATCCCCTGTCTCTGCCTCCCGAGTGCTGGGATTACAGGCGTGAGCCACCACGCCCGGCACTGTGGTATGTGGTATTGATTGCTGGTGGGCATGAGTCTCCACGCCTGGCATCATATGTGGTTACCGGGGATCGAACTCAGGACCTTGCGCTTGTGAGGCAGGCGCTGGAACCACTGAGCTAACCCTCCGGCCCAAAAAGTTTTAGTAATTTTTTTTACAACCAATGTTTACTTATTTGACAAAAATACAAAATCCATTATCATGAATGGAGAGAACCCTAGTTAGTAAATTCTAAAACTTATACAGCTGTAAAAAGCAATGAAATACTACATCACAGATGCAACAAGAAAGTCAGTGTATGTCTCAGTTACTTTTCTCATTGCTGGGATAAAGTGCTCTCGGTTAAGGGAGGAGAGGTTTATTTGGTTTACAGTTCGTGGAGGTTTTAGTCCATACCCTGCTGGCTCCACGGCAGGGTGGTATGGCAGAAAGGCATCGAAAAGGAGAAACAGTTCACGGAGGGCTGAAGGTAGCAAAGTATGCAAAGGCCCTGAATAGTTTTTTTTCCTTCCCCTTTTATATCCTATCTAGGTTACTGAGATTAGGGTGGTACCAAGCCAATCAGTGGACTGTTTTAGTAATCACCCACACTTAATCCTTGTGCTGCACCTTGAATCAGTCACACACCATAGATTTAGCTACCTCTGAAAACCCCCCACCTATGACTGTATGAGGCTTCAGGGGGGACATCTAGACACAAGTCATATCAATGTTTTAATTAATAAACCAAGAAATCCTCTGGAAAATTTTCCCTTTTTTCCTATTATTGATCTTTTATTTTGCTCTTTACTTATATTTGGGTTTCTCATATAAGAGAAACTATGAGATGTCTAAGGTTGCATGCCTCATTTATTTAACAGTGTGGACTCAAGGGTAGGGTTTTAATTTTTTAGGGGCTACAAGATACCAACTGTTCCCACAAAAGGCTCAGATATCTGAGCAAAGAGTTAGGAATGAATTCTTACTCTTGAAAGAAAGGAGAGTCTTTTAAAACTAGGCTCACCTTGAATTAAAAGTTGGCTTGAGGAATTCCTTAGGGAAAGTGAATTTTGCAGGATACAGATTCAGTTCTGGACCCATGTTAACCCTCTCTGTGACACTATGCAAGGACTTGATCACGAGACCCTAGAGTGGACTGAAAGGCAGCAAGAGACTTCAGAAGCTCCAGACCTGTTGCTGCCTACTCCACTTTAGTGCTTTTTGGGTCAGATCAGGCATTTACACTATATGAAGTCCAAAGGCACATCACCGCGGATCCTTACACAAAGACTGGGAGACATTCCTTGGTCTGTGGCTCACTTTCCCTAAGCAATTAGACTCCAGTTTATCTGGAGGCCCTGGGTGTCTCCAGGGTGTGACTGCCACAGCACTTTGTTGAGCTCACTAAATTAACTGGAGGGCTTCCACTGCAGGTTCAAAGTGTTCTCAAAGTGAAAAGACACCAGTGGCTGTCTGAAGAAAGACTATCTAAACATCAAGCTCTCCTGTCAGAGTCCACAGAGGTTACTTTTAAGGTGTGCCAAGCTTTAAATCCAGAAATGTAGTCTCCTGCCCCAGGAAGAGACAGCCTGCTTCACTTCAGTGTGCAAACTACAGAACAGGTTTTCTCCAGCCCTTAAACAGCCTGAAGCAGACTGATTCACTGAGGGGACAGTTTTGGAAATAACTTGAGGGTAGGGTATGCAATCAGCCTCCAAGAGGTGATTAAGGCAAAGCTGCTTCCCTCAAACACCTCAGCACAAAAAGCTGACAGTATTGCTCTTACACAACCATTACCAGTGGGAGAAAACAGGCAAGTCATCATCTACACTGACTCTAGATATGCTCTCTTAGTTCTTCCTGTCCATAAGGCCATGTGGAGAGAGGAGATTCTTTTTTTTTTGAGACGGTCTTACTTTGTAGTTCAGGCTGGCCTTGAGATCATTATGTAGCTCAGGCAAACCTTGAACTCAGCAATCCTCCTGCCTCTGCCTGTGCTGGGATTACAGGCATGAGCCACCACACCCAGCACTGTTGTATATGGTACTGATTGCTGGTGGGCATGAGTCACCATGCCTGGTAATGTTGTATGTAGTTACCGGGGATTGAATCAGGGACCTTGTGCTTGCTAGGCAGGCGCTGGAACCACTGAGCTAAATCTTTGGCCCAGAAAAGAGATTCTTAACAAAAAAGAAAGAGAAGGAAAGAAAAGGAGAAAAGAAAGGAAAGGAAAGGAAAGGAAAGGAAAGGAAAGGAAAGGAAAAGGAAAAGGAAGGAAAGGAAAGGAAAAAGAGAGGAGAAGAGAAAGAGAGAGGGAGGGGGGAGAGAAAGAGAGAGGGGGAAAGAAGGAGAAAAAAAGAAGGAAGGAAAGAAAGAAAGAAAGAAGAAAGAAAAAGAAAGAAAGAAAGAAAGAAAGAAAGAAAGAAAGAAAGGAAGGAAGGAAGGAAGGAAGGAAGGAAGGAAGGAAGGAAGGAAGGAAGGAAGAAAGGAAGAAAGAAAGATCTTTTCAATTAAGCCTGAGATTCTTTCCTCCTAGAAGCAGCATGGCCACTGACCCGGCTAACAGTAATATATACAGAGGACAAAAGAGCAATTCTTCTCTAATGCAGGGCAATGTGTTGGCTAATCATAGTGCCAAACAAGCAGCACCGAAAGAGGCCTCACAGATGGCTTTAATACCTTGGACTCCAAGCCAAAGTATAAGCCCTTCCTATTCTCAGTTTAAAAAGGAACAGGCAAGACAGTGAAGATGTATACAGAAAGGGTGGCTGGGGAATTAAAGAGGAAGATCACAAAGTTTATCCCCTGCAGGCTGATCAATGGAAAATGACTTCAAGTCCATGACTCTTTACACCTGGAGAAGAGAGCACTGCACTCCTTGGGTAATAATGGTTCTGTAGAGAGGCCTCCAGTCCACTACTCAGAAGTCACAAGAACTTGCCCCCGTGGCCAATAAATGAGACTCTTCATCGAAAAAGGCCATGGGAAAAATCTCTAATGACACTTAATACTCCGATATGGAACTCTGGAGACCCTGATCTACCCCCGACTCCTAGAACTCTTACAATGAAAGATAACTGTCGCTCCACTGACAGCTACAATGGGCAACTCAGCCAACCAGCACCCCTTTGTTGAGAACAAGAACAAAAAGTGCACTTACAGAAGTGGAGTAACACCACCTGGAACGTGGGATGATTCCTCCCGAGGCTGTCATCACACTACCGTGTCAAAAGAGGCTGACTTCTTTGCTACTCACTGGAGAACAAGAGCGGGGATACGATTTCACCCCAAATGGCCTCCAGCACCTCTGTGGCACAAACCTGTGGCCTTGATTGACTCTAAAATGAGAAAAACCCCATATACTAGTGCACCCATAGGTATAAGGATGCTAGGTTCGATCATTCAGCTAACCCCTCGGCTCGTGGCACTGATGAACCAAATCTGTTTTTCCGCAATATGGTTGTTTGGTTTCTCTCTTTAATTCCCCAAATAGGATTTGAGAATGTAATGGGCTATAGACAAAAGGCTCTACATGACACTGCAGAGGATATTTAATTGGTAAACTCAGGAGAAAAAGACGATGAGAAGTCATTCTAGAGAACTGAATGGCCCTAGATATTCTTTTTTTTTTTTTTTTTTTTTTTTGAGGCAGGGTCTCGCTTTGTAGTTCAGGCTGGCTCTGAGCTCACTAAGTAACCCAGGCAAGCCGTTGCGAACTCAGCAATCCTCCTGTCTCTGCCTCCCGAGTGCTGGGAGCCACCACGCCCAGCACTGTGGTATGCGGTATTGATTGCTGGTGGGCGTGAGTCTCTATGCCCAGCATTCTATGTGGTTACCGGGGATCAAACTCAGGACCTTGCGCTTGTGAGGCAGGCGCCGGAACCACTGAGCTAAATCTCTGGCCTAGCCCTAGATATTCTAACAGCGGCACAAAGTGACACTTGTGTGTTATGAGAAGAGAATGTTGTGTATCCATTTCTGACAATTCCACAAATGTGCCCTCTAGATTACAGAGTCTACATTCACAAAGAGGTACAATGTCAAACTCTGCCATAAGCATCAACTCCTGGCCAGCATGCTGGTTCTCTAGAACAACGTGGTATAAATTTTCATTTTTCTGGCTATGATACTGTGCATTAGAATCCTTTTGTGTGTGTGATCCATTACTATAGGCTAATATCTTATACACCCTTGCCTTGTATTTCAGACTATCAAAAAAGAGCTCTTCAAAATCGGGCCCCAATCTTTCTATGTCTTGTATAGACAGTCAGGACAAGATGTTTGGTTTGCTGCTAGGCAGGATCAGTGTCTCTCCTCAGTTTGGAAATAGATTGGTGGCCCTTCTGCATCCCCTTAGGAATAAGGTTTCAAAGTCTCAGAAGAGAAATGAGGTATGATAGAAGAAATAAAAGATAGGAAGAAAGGAAACAAGGAAATCATAACTGAAGAATTAAAAATTTTAAGAAAACTATAATTTCTAGGAACCAGGTAAAGTTAACCAAAGCAATGCCTATCATCATTTCTTTGGTTAAATTGAGACTCCTTCCCTACCAGGCCTATCACACTCGAAATGTTTTAGGAATCCTAAAAACTCATAAATTGGCTTAACTGCAAAAATAAAGATCCCAAGATAAAGGAGGAGGTTGAGCAAACCCAAAGAATGTTCCAATTACCTATCTAAAAGAACCTTTCCATATATGTATAATGGGGAATACCCTTTTGGGAAGGCGCCTCCTCCTGTACTTTTCTATCCCTTTGAGAGAGATATAAATGTTCCTAGTTCCTAAATATAATGCATCTCAGTTTTAGAATGTCCACACTCTATTTTTATTTTATTTTTTTTAAGACAGGGTCTCATTCTGTAGTTCAGGCTGGCCCTGAGCTCACTATGTAGTCCAGGCAAGCCTCAAACTCAGCAATCCTTCTACCTCTGCCTCCCGAGTGCTGGGATGACAGGCGTGAGCTACCTCACCCAGTATTGTGGTATGTGGTACCAGATACTGAACTCGGGACCTTGTGCTTGCAAGGCAGATGCTGGAACCACTAAGCTAAATCCCTGGCCCCATACTCTACTCTTGAGTACATCCTGTATGTCTGTTTAATGATCCCTTCCCAAGGCTCCTACTGATATGTCCTGAAAAATACTTTTTTTTATGATGAGAGTCAGTGAACTTACTGTGAGTTAGATGTGAGTTAAGTACTGGGAATTATTCTTACACATCCTTAACAGGTTATTTAAAATCTGGGTTTTTTTTCTTTTTAAAAAATTTTTCACAATTAATCCTCCCCCACCCACTGGGGATCAAACTCATAGCCTTGTGCTTACAAGGCAGGCAGTGGCACCACTAAGCTAAATCCTCAGCATGGGGTTTTTGAACTTGAATATTTCCATTGACCCCTATGATTTATTTTCTAACCAAATTCTCATGTCACCAAAAGCAAATGATTTTGGATAATAAGGATGTCCACAGGGGATCTACTTGGAAGACTAAATAAATTTTACTAGTAATGGGCATTTAAATGACAAAGGTCACATAATCTAAAACTCACAAACTATAACTGGATCCATGTAGCTTTCAGGTCCTTGTTTTGGGACAATGAAGACTGAAGCTAACAAAACAGTGGATAGGGGGCCAGAGATTTAGCTCAGTGGTTCCTGCGCCTGCCTCGCAAGCACAAGGTCCTGAGTTTGATCCTGGTAAACATATACAATGCTGGGTGTGGTGACTCAAACCCACCAGCCATCAATACCACATACCACAGTGCTGGGCGTGGTCGCTCACGCCTGTAATCCCAGCATTGGGGAGACAGAGACAGGATTGCTGAGTTCGAGGCTTGCTGGGGCTACATAGTGAGCTCATGGCCATCCTGAACTACAAAGTGAGACCCTGTCTCAAAAAAAACCCCAAAAAACAGTGGACAGCAAACAGTGCGTGTGTTTATTAGAGTAAAAGAAAAGAAAAGCTCTCCACTAGTCAGAGAGGGCTGTTCCATCAGGCAAATACCATAGATATTAATTTCATTGGCTTTTTATACAGTTTTGGGGGCCACTGTACCTGACAGAAAGCTGGGGTGCTCCTGCTTGCATGTAGGCCTTTGATAACCAAGTCCAAACTGTGTCATTTGCATTTTATTTCCTCCCAGGTCTCTCCCCTTTGGTTAAGGGCCTGTTCTTTTGTCTCTTGCATTTTATTAGGTCCCAGCAGTCAGTTTTAATATGTTAACTCACTCAGGGCCAACTTTCAGTTTGTCTTAAATGACTTTTCAGGTTTTAAATGACTATTCAGGACCTGTTCTACCTGTCTAACTCGCCCATCTCCTGCTGCAAACTACAGGGGTAAATACATCAATGCCTGCTCATTCTAGATTTGAGGGAGACATTACCCATGTAAATGTGAAGCAAGTTCTTTCAGGAAATTAGGAAGAAGCATAGCATGGCTAAACTTGGACATGGCCTAATGCATAAGACAACACTGTCTGTTCCTTTCATAGACTTAGTAAGAAAGCCTTCGGATGTTAGATAGTGTCTAATAAACAAACTTCTCAGTTGCTCCCACTTCTCTAGTTGAATAAACAGTAGGGATGTCTGTTATCCAACTCAACCTCTGTTGAGTAGAATAACCAAGGAGAAGCAGTCCATCTTTGTAAACCACCCTGATTTAAGAAAGCAGTTAGATGAACATATAGGAACAAACCACTTGTGAGAGCAGTCTTCACACTGATTATTGCTAGGTAACATTTTCTGGGAGTTTATATAATTTAAGCTTTTAAGTAGATTGTCCAGCCAGTGTTCTGTGTGTGTGTGTGTGTGTGTGTGTGTTGTCTCTACACTGGGGTCAAACTCAGGACCTTGCGCTTGTGAGGCAGGTGTGATGCCACTGAGCTCCATCCCTGGCATTTATTGCTACACTGATATATGTGCCACATCTTCTCAGTACTCATCCAACTCTAATTCCTAAGAGTCTTCAAGTTCCTAATGTTTCTGGATAGTTTCTTTACAAATGGCTTGCCAATTAAAAACATTCCAGGTTCTTCTTGCCTTGAACAAAGAATTATACAGATAAGCCAAAAAGCCTAAGATTTATTTGAAAAGTGAGGGGTGAGACAAAAGGTAACTCTGTGGACCAAACCTGGGCTGAACAAAGAGAGGAAAGGAAAAGAGCAAAAATCAGAGTGCCCTCTAGAAGACACAGAGTGGGTGGCGCAGAGGACACAGAAGAGAAGACACAGAAGACACAGAGGAGTCATGACGATGGGCTCGTGTTGCTGTGTGTTTTGTGAGTCATCTATGTCTCATGGAAGCCACAGCAAGTTCCACTGGGGTGCTGAGAATTATCTGGTACTGTCCTGGGATCTCATGACAGGTCTTGCTTATTTTCCCAGACAGCTTTGCCACATCCTATTTCCTATTTCACTAACAGACTCAAAAATTGTCTTTAGGGCCGGAGGGTTAGCTCAGTGGTTCCGGCGCCTGCCTCTCAAGCACAAGGTCCTGAGTTCGATCCCAGGTAACCACATATAATGCTGGGTGTGGAGACACACCCACCAACAATCAACACCGCATACCACAATGCCCGTGGTGGCTCGCGCCTGTCATCCCAGCACTTGGGAGGCAGAGACAGGAGGATTGCTGAGTTCGTGGCAGCTTGCCTGGGCACCATAGTGAGCTCAGGGCCAGCCTGAACTACAAAGCAAGACCCTGTCTCAAAAGCAAAAAAATGTGGGAAGTGACCTGGGGGTCGTCACTGTGAGGCCTGGAGATCTGCACTGGGTGCTGCCCTAACTAGCAGTTAGGACGTCTGCACTGTGAACGGTGCTGCCCAGCTCCCAAGAGAACTGCAACCTCATCCTGAACTACGGGATCTGACTTGCTGCCTTGGGTGCCGGATCAGTGGCGACCAGAGGTAAACACCTCTGGCTCGGGGTCACCTTCCATTACTCCTTCTGTTAGGAATTTGCTGTTCTTTCCCTACTGATCAAGTTGCTTTATTATCTTTGCTAGATTTTCTGACCATGCACTAATGGTAAAAGATATTGCTTTAGGGATTAAATAAAATAACAAAGAGAAGTAACTTCTCTTTGAGTAGATAATAGGGAGACGTTTTAAAGAATAACAAACACCTAAACCTTGAGAGTCACAGCTGGACTTTAGCATAGGATAAGAGACCTGCTAACTGCCTAGAAAAAAGTTTTAGAAATAGAGAGGGCACATTCTATAGATTATTAGATGTTCCCTGGTAGACAAGTTTATCTCTATAACACCTGTGAATTAAGGTTGTGTTAACTGTTGATTTTTTTTTACTACTATTTACCTTACTGATTATTCACATGTGGGCACGCTAGCTAGAAATACTATAAAAGAACACTAAAAAATAAACTCAGGGCCTGCTCAGCATTAACTGAGAGGTCCTCCCGATCCCATTATTGTCTTCTTTCTTTTCTCAGCCGCACCCCTCGACTTCGCAAACCCGCTGTTTTGTCCCGCAGGCTCCGGCACAAAAAAAAAAAAAAAAAAAAATTGTCATTACATTTTTAAATGCCCTTTGGTACTATTTACAACCTTTGTGAAACTAAAAATGCTCTTCCAAAGTCAAATAGCCAAAATACAATTAATTGGCTAACACAGGCAAAATGCATGTTAACAGTTTTGGGGACACCTTTGTTACAGCTTTAAAAATATTTCCTGCAGTCATGTGAACAAAAAAGCATTGGGGCTTATGTTTTTTAAATTATTAAGTGATCTTAGTTTTAGATTAATTTGATACCATATAAATGATATAGAAACACAAATACACATGTAGACATTACTGACAATATACACATAAAGACTTAGATTTATAATTAACCTTTGAAAATTACATAAGAGCATAATTTTTATTTTTACAGTTCTATGTAATATTTAATCCTAAACTGTGTGTCGGAAAGTTGGAATCCTGGTTGAAGCAAAGTGGGAAATACACATCTCAAAGGAGATTGCTTGCCTGGTTAATTTGAGTTTCCTGAAGGGTTTTCTTTTTTGCCTTAAATTATTTAGTCAGTTTGAAAACTTTTGTTCCAGGTGTTAAGACACATTTCATGGTGTTAGAATTTAGACTCAGGGGTTGGAGATTTAGCTTGATGGTTCCAGCATTGCCTTGAAAGCACAAGTTTCTGAGTTTGATCCCTGGCACAGAAAAAAAATTAGGCTCAGGTGGTCAGAAGTTCAGACATCTTATCATAGCTCTACTGCTGAAGGTCTTCAGTATAGAAGAACAGAACTTTTTTTTATAATGTTCTGTTTAATGTTAGGAACAGAACCCCCCATTGAGAAAAGCCATGTGTATTTGAATATCCATTTTTTTTTTTCCTTTTGAGACAGGGTCTCGCTTTGTAGTTCAGGCTGGCTCTGAGCTCACTATGTAGTCAAGGCAAGCCTCAAACTCAGCAATCCTCCTGTCTCTGCCTCCCGAGTGCTGAGATTACAGGCGTGAGCCACCACACCTGGCACTGTGGTATGTGGTATTGATTGCTGGTGGGCGTGTGTCTCCACACCCAGCATTGTATGTGGTTAACCGGGGATTGAACTCAGGACCTTGCGCTTGCGAGGCAGGCGCAGGAACCACTGAGCTAATCCTCCGGCCCCCTGTCCATCATTTTACCTAGAGCAATCCAATGAAAGACAGCCTAGGTGAGGTGCATGTCTTTCAAAACCAAAAGCCAGACTGACCTTTTTCTCTGTTCTCCCCACCAGCCCAGCTCTTCTTCCCCATGTGGCCTCCTTTGGTTTGTGCTGGCACAAACTGGCTCCCTCAGAGTGTGCTTCCCATGGACTCCAATAAATGGGGCCAATTTTTCCTTTCATAGTTGGGTCTACACTTGCGATTCGTTGCTTGCCATACACAGGAAGCTGGAATTTGTCTCCGGGAACTCATCACACACCGTGTCAAGAGAGCGCTTTTCAGTTACACGCACCACATTGAATCGCAATAAAATCATTGTTTTCTAAGTCACACGAAAGTAAAACTTTCTGGGAAGATGAAAAGTAGCACAAGCCCTTTTATTCCCAAGCAGTTTACAACCGAGCTCCTGAAACGTAGCACCAGTACTTCTATCTTTTTAAAATCTTTTAACACGAACTTTTTTGTTTGTAAAGGAAGGGGAAAGTGTCCCCAGCAGCTGCTGGAATGTTCCTGGAACCCTAAACGGGTTCAGATAGCTGTCATTCCCTTTGCCCAAGTGTGTCCCCCAGGAACCACCAAAACTCTTACCATTCATGCAGATTTATATATTGAGATTCATTTTTTCACCACTGACCAATTCAAAGAACATGCATTTAGATAAAAAGGAGAAAAAGATTTATTCAAAGCCAGCTGTGAGGAGATGGAGGGGCCCACATGCCTCCATCTCACTGTTCATAGGTGGGCAGGTGTGTCACAGTACAGAGCGGCGGTGGGGGCAGGGGGAGCACAGAGAGACTGTGCAGTTCTTGCTTTTCCGCTTCAGCCATCTGCAGCACATCCACCTCTTTCCTGGGCGAAGGATGCCAGGCGCCCAGCCTCCTGGGCTGGATCTGTATATCCTGCCTCTCCTGGGCAGAAGAGAGGAGGAGGTGCTGGCTCTGTGCTCATAGGAGGAAGCCTGAAGACATTTTTTTACCTCTAAAATAAAAGGTTGACTTTTAGAGTTTCATTTTGCAGTGTGAGATACTCTAATCTTCTTTGTTCATGCTTAAACAAGTGTGGAAGTTTCAAAAGAATTCGTTTTTTTTTTTTTTTTTTTGAGACAGGGTCTTGCTTTGTAGTTCAGGCTGGCCCTGAGCTCACTGTGTAGCCCAGGCAAGCCTCGAACTCAGCAGTCCTGCAGTCTCTGCCTCCCAAGTGCTAAGATTACAGGCATGAGCCACCATGCCCGGCACTGTGGTATGTGATACTGAGTGCTGGTGGGCGTGAGTCACCCCGCCCAGCATTGTTGTATATGGTTACTGGGATCAAATTGAGGACCTTGGGCTTGCAAGGCAGGTGCCAGAACCACTGAGCTAAATCTCCAGCCCTCGAAAGAATTCTTATAATAGCTGTCCCTGTTTGTTTTACGTCAGTAAATCTGGGGCGGTGGGTCGATGGTCCCTTGCTCTCGATTCCGAGTCATGATAAAGATTATGTATGTGGCTTGCATTATGTCTTCACTGACGGTCCTGACCTAGGAGGCATCTACTTCACTGCTGAGGAACTTTGAGTCATCAAATGCTGCAGTTACAGGAGTCTAGGCAAATGGTACAGCACTTGGCCAGCAGGCTTGAGGCTGTGGGCTGGCTTTAGTTCCCAGCAGTGATAAGCAAAGTGAAAAGATCCTTGTAGGTGATACAACCTCTCATTTCACAAACCAGGAAAGCCACACGCTGGCAGGTAAAGTGGCTTATTGAGGGCACATGAGTGAGAGGCAGGGTGCCCCTGAACCCACAGCTTGGAAGTGCGCACACACACACACACACACACACACACACACACACACACACACACACGCTGCTCTAGCCCCAGCTGTGGACATTTACAGCCACATGGAGGGCTCAGTGTTCCTACAGTTCTGGTAGCCCCTGGCTGTGATCTCTGCTCACTAGTTTCTGTGGCAGAGCTTCCAAAGTTATCACTAAAAAGCCATTTTCCAGGTCCTGAAGTAGACACTTCCCCTTTGTACCACCTCACATTAATTACTAGCTTTGACTCCACAGGAGCTGTGGTTTTATTGAAGTCTTGATGTCTTTCCAAACCATGTTTCAAGAATAAATTCTACTTAATTTTGCAGTGTGAGTTTATGAAATTCACTAATAAAGCTCTGCACTCCCCACTGTGCTTGTCAGCACCCTGGTGCTCTCTGGTACCCAGACAACAATGTTTCTTTGGCTCCCTTCTCTAATAGAAGGTCAGTTGCTTCCTGGATCCTACAGCCAGAAAAAACAAGTTAAGTTTTACACAGCACCAGCAGAGTTTTGTTCATATAAGACACGTTTTAAGTAAAAAAGAAAAATTTCTCTGCTTTCATCTTTCAATAAGATATTTCACAATTATGAAAAAGAGTGTTGTTGGTATCAACCAAAACATTTTGATGACATTCCTTCCCATCCCCCATAGGAATATTTGCTGCCTGAATGATGAATTCTGGGAACTACTTAACCCATTGATTCCAGCCATGTACATAGAGACGTGATAAAAAAATACAGTTGTTGATTTTTTTCTTTTTCTTTTTTGAGACAAGGTCTCACTTTGTAGTTCAGGCTGGCCCTGAGCTCACTATGTAGCCCAGGCAAGCCTGGAACTCAGCAATCCTGCCTCTGCCTCCCGAGTGCTGCTGGGATTACAGGTGTGAGCCACCGCACTTGGCACTGTGGTATATGGTACTGATTGCTAGTGGGTGTGAGTCACCATGCCTGGTATTGTGGTATGTGGTTACTAGGGATTGAACCAGGTACCCTGAGCTTGCTGGGAAGGTGCTGGAGCCACTGAGCTAAGTCTCCAGCCCAGCTACTGAAGTTTTAAAAAATTGTATTATAGTAAAAGACACTGCCATTAATCTTCTCAACATGTAATCCCTACCTTCAAGCCCATCTACCCCATCACTCTTGCCACTTTCTGAAGCAGTTTCTAGAAGTCCTTCGGCCTGAGTCTCTAGTCAGTCTACTGTCTTGATGTCTTGAATTGATTCAAAATGTTTATCTTTTGTGGTCATTTTGCCAAGTCTGGTGAATAAGGATACACTGTAATGTTTAATTTGTTAGAAATTTCTATAACCAAGTGATCGAGGTAAGGAAAGTGAAACCACAGGTAATTATTTAAATTTTAAAATTACAGCAAAAGGCACACTGCCATTAATTCCCCTCAAAATGCCACCCTTTGTTGTTCAAATACTTATTCTATTGTTCTTGGTAATGTGTCTTTCATTGTAGAAAGCTTTATTTAGGCATTTATTGTTTTTTTAATCACATTTATTGTTTTTTATTAGGCATTTATTGTTTTTTCTATCACACTTTGTGTTCCAGAATGCATTAAGATCTCTGTGTGTGTACATGTGCATGTGCACATATGTACGCACATGCATGTGAGAAGGTAGTAATGGAAATAAATGCTTGGCTGATGTTTCTGCTGTAGTTTATTGCATTTCCTTCTGGATTCCTCAGGTTTAAATTCAGCTATCAACTGTAGAATTTATAGACGGTAATTAACCCAAGTCACTGATAGATAAAAATACCCCCAGGCAAATATGCAGATAAATCTGCTTTTAGGAGTTCATAGGATTGGGTTATATGAGGATTTATCAGTTCTTACCCTTTATTGTCTCAGGGAATCCTTACTGGTGGCAGAAGGCAAGGAGCTGTCCTCTTCGCCTGCAATCCACGCAGAGACAATTTCTGTGCGGGGCTCTTTCCCACACCACTGAAAGGAGTCTTTTACTGAAGGCGATTGTTTATCGCTGTAGAGACCTGGGTCATGCTGTTTGCTCTGTGAAAGGAAATAACAACAAAAATGACACGATAGGAGATAATAGTATCAAAAGCACCTGTAAGAGCAGATCGTAGCCTGGGCTGGCATGTGCATTATATGGTTTATAAATGGGGCTCTGTTTCGAGAGAAACTGCTCTCTTAGTATTAGAAATCCGATACAGGGTGGGATAGAATATGGCAGACCCTGCCTGGGGAATGTGTTTGGGCTTGTCAGTCCTCTGTGGGCAGCTGACCAGTCAAGCCTGGTGGACCTTCTTGTTCGTGCATGAATGGCTTCAAGGCTGGGGACACCCTGGTGTCTTACAGGCACCTCTCATAGACGCAGGACCTTCCTGTTAGAAGATGAGTGTACCCTGGGAACACTTGAAGGCAGTGTGTACTTTGTCTGGGCTTTAGATCTCCTCTGATCACCACTGTTTCCTTCTGCCAGTGGGGAGAGAATTTGTCTCTACTTTTGCCAATTGTTTGGTTAAAGCAGCAGCCGTCTTCTAATGTGTTTATCACTCTGATTTATGTAAATTAGAAAGAATTCTGAAGGTGCCATTTCAGTGTCATATTACTCAGAGGTCTACTCTCTACACTTGGAAAGCAGACTTGAATAACATTTTTGTCTACGTGCACAATACTCCTAATGCAATGTTTTTAACCTCCAAGTTGCAGTCTGTTAACAGATCCTGAAATCTATTGAGTTCATCAAAATTTTTCTTTTGTAGTAAAGCAAAAGAAAGTCTGCTTTGAGGGAACTGTCTGAAATACATTATTAGGCTACATAACAATTTTTACGGTTTCATTTCTTAAATAGGCACCATTTACCACAGAAGTATTTGTAGGCTTGGATATATGATGTACCATTCTTTTGCAACTTCCTCTTGTACATATTGCTTTTGTTTCTCTAAACTGTGTTCTAGAAATATTAGAGAAGGAGGTAGTACTAAGTCTTATGGATACTAAGTTCAGCAATTGCTGCCAATTATGATAAAATTTAAATATATGAAGTATATATATATTGTGTAATATAGAGTACATATTTCAATTTTTAAAATTTATCACAGTAAAAGACACATGATCACAAATCTCCCTAAAAATATACCTCTTTTGCCGGGCGTGGTGGCTCACGCCTGTAATCCCAGCACTCGGGAGGCAGAGACAGGGGGATTGCTGAGTTCGAAGCTTGCCTGGGCTACATAGTGAGCTCAGAGCCAGCCCGAACTACAAAGCAAGACCCTGTCTCAAAAAAAAAAAAAAAAATATATATATACCTCTTTTCTTTGTATATATTTATGCCATCATTCTTGCTTCATGTTGAAGCGTTCCAAAGTCCCCTTTCTGGAGCGTCTTTCCAAATATGATGGGAAATACAGTGAATGTGACTGCCCACTGCCTTATAAAAACATTCTGGTGCTATCTGCTCTTTGAGAGAGGATCCAATAGCATTCCCTGTAGGAAAGATAGTCTCTTTAACACACTGTGCTGGGAAAACTGGTTATCCAGATGGAGAAGAATGAATATGAAATCTCTCTCTCTCACCTTCTACTGAAATAAATCAAAATGGAGCAAAGACCCAGATATAAGAATAGAAACACTGAATCTGCTGGAAGATAAAACAAGGGAAATTCTTGAAGGAAAAGGCACAGACAAGGACTTTCTGAGTAGAACCCCAATTGCATAAGAATGAACACCAAGAATCAACAAATAGGATTAAAATAATCAGGATTAAATCCAATTTAAAAGCTTCTGCACAGAAAAAATAATCGGTAGATTAAAAAAACAACTTTCAGGGCCGGAGGGTTAGCTCAGTGGTTCTGGCGCCTACCTCGCAAGCGCAAGCTCCTGAGTTCGATCCCCGGAAACCACATAGAATGCTGGGTGTGGAGACTCACGCTCACCAGCAATCAATACCACATACCACAGTGCCAGGCGTGGTGGCTCACACCTGTCATCCCAGCACTCGGGAGGCAGAGACAGGAGGATTGCTGAGTTCGAAGCTTGCCTAGGCTACATAAGTGAGCTCAGAGCTAGCCCGAACTACAAAGCGAGACGCTGTCTCAAAAAAAAAAAACAACTTTCAGAATAGGAACAAATTTTTTCGAGCCACTCCTCAAGGGACTAAGATTAAGAATATATGAAGATGGGCCGGAGATTTAGCTCAGTGGTTCCAGTGCCTGCCTCGCAAGTGCAAGGCCCTGAGTTCAATCCTGGTAACCACATACAATGCTGGGCATGGTGACTCACGCCCACCAGCAACCAGTACCACAGTGCCGGGCATGGTGGCTCACGCCTGTCATCCCAGCACTTGGGAGGCAGAGATAGGAGGATTGCTGAGTTCGAGGCTTGCCTGGGCTACATAGTGAGCTCAGGGCCAGCCTGAACTACAAAGCAAGACCCTGTCTCAAAAAAAAAAAAAAATCAATAGATACTTCTCAGAGGAATGACAAATAGCTAATAAATACATGAAAAGATGTTCAGCAAAATCAAAACAGCACTGAAATTCCAGCTTACTCCACAAAGAATGACTATTATCGCAAACTCAAAAAACAACACATACTAATGAGGTAGAAAGAAAAAAGGTATGCTTGAACTTTGTTGGTTGGAACGTAAACTAGTGCAAACATTATGGAAATCAATATAGAGGTTCCTCAAAAAATGAAAATTAGAAATTCTATTTGACACAGACGCACCTCTCCTGGATATCTTCCTCAAAGAGTCAAAGCATCATAACATAATGATACACGCATATCCAGCAGCACAATCGGTGATAGCTGTCATCTGGTCGCGCCAGTTACCGTGCAGTTTCCATTGTCCAACGACCTCAGGAGGGTGAGCGGGAATGCGGAATCCCAACTCCCAGACTCCGTGTCAGTTGAGAAGCTTCTCCCCTTTATTATAGAAGTTACAGGCATTTATATAGGGCAGCTTGGGATGTGATTGGATGAGAGGAAGGGAGCAGCGCTCACCAGCTGGGTGTGATTAGGCACAAGGGTGGAAGTAGCATTTAGCAGTGTATGATTGGTGTGCGTCATCTGCATCAGCGGTGTCACTTTCTTTTTTTTTTTCTTTTGAGACAGGGTCTCGCTTTGTAGTTCAGGCTGGCCCTGAGCCCACTATGGTGCCCAGGCAAGCCGCCGCGAACTCAGCAATCCTCCTGTCTCTGCCTCCCGAGTGCTGGGATGACAGGCATGAACCACCACGTCCGGCATTGTGGTATGCGGTGTTGATTGTTGGTGGGCGTGTCTCCACGTCCAGCATTCTATGTGGTTACCGGGGATCGAACTCAGGACCTTGTGCTCCGAGGCAGGCACCGGAACCACTGAGCTAACCCTCCGGCCCACCTGCATCACTTTCTTAAAGGGTCACTGTATCTATTCGTCTGCCAGGAGAAAAGGAGAGGGAGAGGGAAGGGGAGGAGGGAGGGAGAGGGAGAGGGAGGGGAGAGGGAGATAAGAGAAGAAGTGGAAGCACCTGGAGAAAGGTTTGGCCACGAATAGCTAAATTCTGAAAGCAACCTGTATCCCCATCAGCAGATGAACGGGTAAAAGAAATGTGGTCTATATTCACTGTGGAGTGCTACTCAGCCATAAAGAAGGATAAATTTGGGTTACTTGTATGAAAATGGATACATCTTAGGTCTATATGCTAAGGTAAGTAAGTTGGACACACAACATTATATATTGCTTTATTTCTCTTAGATGAGAAACTTAAACTTGTAATTTAAAGAGCAAAATAAGAGAAAGATGAGAGGAAACAGGAAGATATCCTGTGAAGATGAGATGGGGTTCTGGAGGTGAGAGAGGGGGCAGTGGTGAGGGTATGTAAAAGTATAAATTATTAAAATGTGATATGTATATGTACCAATTCCTCAAGATGAGTACATTATCTATCACAAACTTATACTAGTAAAAAATTAAAGCATGGGCCGGAGGGTTAGCTCAGTGGTTCCGGCGCCTGCCTCGCAAGCGCAAGGTCCTGAGTTCGATCCCCGGAAACCACATATAATGCTGGGCGTGGAGACTCACGCCCACCAGCAATCAATGCCGCATACCACAATGCCGGACGTGGTGGCTCACGCCTGTCATCCCAGCACTCGGGAGGCAGAGACAAGAGGATTGCT
>PVIC010034266.1:0-19688 GCA_004025085.1 Thryonomys swinderianus
AAACTTAGACAAGACTGAGTGCACCCCCCTCATCAGGAAATGGAGACTTTGAGAGAGCAGCCTATATAATTTGTCCAAGGATGCAAGGATTCTGTATTCAAAATATCTTGGCTTCTTGTCCACTATGTGTTTCACTCTTTTCCTGCCAGGTGTTAAACTTTATTATTAAACAACCTTTGGATGTTATTATCTATATTAATTCATGGAGCCATCTCTGTCTTCCAGGCTATAGTACCTTGTCTTCGGAGACTAGGAAGTTTTTAAGGTAAAACTAATATACATTTAGAGGTTTTAATTTCTGGATTAAATTACTAAAGTAAACAAAAACTGTAATTTTACTTCAAACTAAACCCCCACTAACACTACAGAAAATGATATATTTTTTTAAAAAAGACAAATCCTGAAGAATAGGGAAAAAAGAAAAGAAGATTGTAGTAACAAGATTGCAGAAGTTAAAAAGTCAGTGGATGAAAGATAACTGGTTTAGCAGACACAGACCAATGGCAATCCCAAGTCTGCAGTGGAGAAATCCAAGAACCCATCATATTTACATCAGAGAATCCTCAGAAAACCAGGAACTTGCTGTATTGTGCATCTCTGGAATTGCAAGTCCAGAAGAGGCGACCAAAACAAGGAAGAATGGGGAGGAGCTGTGAATTCCCTAGATGCACCAATACATAGTGACCACCTTGCTCACACTGACAAGACTAGAGTGTCTCCGAAGAAGTTAGAAAAAGGAGGGTATCTAGGTAAGAGCTGAGCAGCACACCTCAAGGCCTAAGTGCATTCTCTAGGAAGACCAAGTGAGATCCAGGCTACTGGACCTTTAGCCTTCAAATAGGAGAATGAATAGGAAAACTGTGGAGTATCCCTGGGAAGTCTGATCAGCCATGCATAGAAATCCAAGAGGCCAAAGCTTCACGCATATGCTTGCAAATTCTCCTGCACAAGCACTGGAGGAAGGGCTCTAAGATGGACAGAAACTTAAACAAAGAAAAAGTGACTCAGGAAATGGAAAGCATTCAAGGAGAAAATATAAACCCAACCCAACCAAAACCAAAAGCTCTGGCATTAATGTTCTTAGACAGTAAGTAATTATATTGCATGCATGAAATAAGAGCAGATAAAATTTGGTACTAAAGGTTTAAAACATGATAGGGAGAGTGAAAAAACTCAAATGAGGAGGTGGATAAATGGGAAAGGTGATCAAAATATAGTTACTATTCAAATTTTTAAAATTTATTATAGTAAAAGACACATTGTCATTTGTCCCTCTGAAAATGTTCCCCCTTGGAACACACTTATTGAAGCAGTTCCAGAACAGCTCTTCTGTGAGAGTCTGTACAGTGTGTGATAATGAATATAGTCAATGTTGCTGCTGAATCTAGTGGAAGGGCAGGCTCATAAAATCATTATGGTGTGTTCTCATCCACCCTATTCATGGATCTAGCATAGTGTGACTTCTGGCCCTTCCTCAAAGTCAAAATGACCATAAAAGGTAAACTCAGGATATTGAGGCCGCCATGACAACAAAAGACACTCACAAAAGATGAATTCCAGAAGAGCTTCAGAAACTGCAAAGAATGATGACACAAGTGTGTTCAAGTGAAGGAACTACTTTCAGAGGGATTAGTGGCATTGTATTTTACCATAATAAATTGTGTGAAATTTAAACATACACTGTACTTGTTGATCACACATCCTAAGATGAGGCAATTGTACTCAGGACAGAAATAGAAGATGCATAAGAACAATGATAAAGACTTCTCTGGGAAGACAATATTAAAATGAGAAATACCAAGAAGGGAGAACAAGAAAAATTAAGGGAGTAAATGAGTCAAATAAGTTTTGCAAAAACCTTTACAGGACTGAAAGTCATACATTTCCAGATTGCAAAGACCTACTGAGTACCTGACATAGTGAAAGAAAAACAACCCAGCCAGATTAAGGCGCATCACTAAGCATCAGAACCTGGAAGCAGAGAAGTTCTTAAAATCCTACAGAGATAAAAAACAATTTATATTTGAAAGATCAAAACTAAGAATGGGCATCTTAGTCAATTCCTCATCACTGGAACACAATACCTGGCACCCAGAACTTAGGGGAGGAGAAGTTTACTTTGGCTCATGTTTCAGAAGTTTCTGTTTGGCAGGTTTAATACATTCCTGTTGGCTTGAACCACTGGTGGTATCTGCATAACTGTCCCATCGGGTGACTTGTACCACTGTTGGTTCAAGCTACTTAACAGTGACACATAGAAATCACAGCCTTGTTGTGAACGTGTTAAACACAGAAGTGGTATGTTGGAAGGCCTGGGTGGAGGAAAGTTGCTCTTTTCATCCCAGGGTCACACTCCCAGAGACCTACCTTGTCCAACCAGACTCTGTAGTGAAACAGCTGTATCACTTTCATGATTCAATCACCTTCCAAACCCCATCTTAAGCACACGAGGCTTTTAGGGGATAGACTTAACCTAAACCATAACAATGGATTTCAATTTTTCATTAGCAATACTGGCAGCAAAAAGACAATGAAGTAATGCTCTGAAAACTTAAAAAAAAAAAAATTCATCCCAGAATTTTGTTTCCAGCTAAAAGCTCAAATACCTATAGGATATTTATAGCTATTTTAAGCCCTCTAAGGTTGCAACAGTTTTACTGATGCTGCACTCTTTCTCAAGAAACTACTGAATGTGGTCCCCTAAAATAAGAGAGTAAAAGGAGACTCGTGGTAGAGAAAACAGGAGTGCCCAGCCAGGGATATGTCAAGGGACTCTCCATGACGATGATGAAGGAAGATTCCAGGGACTTCAGGATAGTGCAAGTTGAAGGATGTCATTACCATGCCCTGTTCCACTGTACCATTTTAAAAAGCCTTCTGAGACTATTCTAATATATTTTGCTCCACTAAAAGGGAACATACCAGATTCAGGAAACACCTAAAGAGATGAGCCAAGGAAATTCTCAGGATGACAGGTATACAACAGGCCAGGTGCAAGTGGTCCAGAATGGAGTCTCACAGACTTGTAACTAGTAGAATCAAGAGATTCACTGATAAGATAACTTTATGAAAACTTGTACTATAAACCACTGAAAGATGTAGAAAGAAAGCAAATGGAAAGATAGAGCAACTATTAACTTTAGAAAAAGTAAAAATGGTAATATAATCATAATAGACTATAATGCTGAGTTGAGAATAACATTTCGCATATGTACAATAAAATAAAGAGTACTGATAAAACTAAACCTTAATACAACTTCCTGATAGATTAGGGGAAACAGAAGAGTGATAATTTAAAACAGTTGAATCCTTACCACACAACAAAATCAATTAACTGGTACAAAATCACACTGATGCACACAGAAATACACACACATTATTTTAGAAAAGTGGAGCTATGTAAATGTCAGAAGAGCTAAAAGAGGACTTGGGATTTAGCTCAGTGGTTCCAGTCCCTGCCTCACATGTACAAGGTCCCAAGTTCAATCCCCTATACTGGAAAAAAAAATTATAGAAGAGTGGGGATTGTCTTTTAGGATTCTTTGACTTTTAAATTATGTTTACATATTACTTTGATAAAAGAAGGTATTTTAGTAGGCAGTAAAGAATTTAGTTACATACATGGAATATCCAGACCCTTTGCTTTCGCCATCACAGACAGTATGTCCCGAGTGGAGTGGATGGCACTGAAAACACAGGCATCTTCTGTCTTTTTGCAAAGAGGGGGCAGATAGCACCTTGAGGATGTGCTTTGCAGAAGGTGGTTGATATATTGATCAAGTTCATCTTGGCTTTCTGTAAGTGCACAAGCAAAAAGAGCCAATGAAAACAAGCTACGGAAGTAGGGCTGAAGATTTAGGACAGTGGTTCTGGCACTTGCCTAGCAAGTGCAAGGTCCCTGGTTCATTCCCCAGTAACCACATATAACACCACTGGGTGTGGTGACTCATGTCCACCGACAATCAGTCTCACATCCCACAATGCTGGGCATGATGGCTCACACCTGTAATCCCAGCACTCAGGAGGCAGAGGCAGAGGCAGGAGGATTGCTGAGTTCAAGGCTTGCCAGGGCTACATAGTGAGCTCAGGGCCAGCCTAAACTACAAAGCAAGACCCTGTCTCAAAAAAAAAAAAAAAAAGAAATATCAGGAAGTAATATAATAGCTAATAGATTTAGTGGAAGGCATTTAGATAGTTATTTGTACCCTTATCCACCCCCAAACAGCAATAAGATAATAGCAATAATGTATGTATTTATACATTTATTGTATACAAAAACTTTTTCCAAGGAAGAAAATATAGGTCAAAATAATGTTTACATTGCATCACCCCAAGATGAGCTGCAGAATCTGTAAGGTGACCTAAAGGATGGCAGACAATGCCTGGTCTTTTTAATTTTTCAAGGGTAAGCTAAACTTTAGGGAACTTTCAGCCCTAATTCCAACTACTTTCTAAAAGGGAAAAACAGGTCACTTTGACCCAATATCTTGCTCAATTTGAAAAGTGTTACATACTTGAGGTTGCATTACTCACATTTAATCAAACCTAGATTGTTCTGCAGTTCTTTTGAAAATTCAAGCAATGTATTTTTATTTTCAGAACATATTTTGAAGGGGCCAGGGTGTACCTCAGCGGTAGAGTGCTTGCCTAGTTTGTGTAAGACACTAGGTTTGGTCTGGGTTGGGGCTTAAATAGCTGTGAGAAAAAGAGACCATTTAAGGAATAAATTGGAGCAGGTAATGTAAATAAATTCACAGGTGCCTGGAGCTTCCACAGACAAATTATATATACATATATATGTAAAAATTATATACATGCTTATATATATAATTATATATAAAATATAGGTATAGAATTATATATATAAAATTTTATATATATATATATATATGCATGCTTTGTGAAACGTCCTCAAACTGAAAACTGTCCCTCTGATGCTTAAAAAAAAGCCTCACTTTCAAGAGCATCATTTCAGTTGAGATTTTTTAACTGCCATTTTATTACATACCAGTTTCAGAAGCCACTTTGTTTTATGTTTGTTTACTTTTAGCTTAATTGCTAATCATTTTCTGTACTTGAGGCTTAGGGTTAATTTTAACATAGAGCCAAGGTTTAAATGAATTCAACAAACAAAGCATTTCATGTAGTACCTTGATTATAGGTGTCTTCCAAATATCCTCCCAGATCTGAGTCACTATCAGGACTGAACGTCCCTTCACTGGTGTCATCGAATAGCTTCTCATCACAGTCGGGATCCAGGAAGGTCAGGTAAGTATAGAATGACGTGGTGAGGAATTCAGACAGGTTTCCCAATTTTACTCTGTCAAGAAGACACTGTGTTAAAGACACAGGTGGACAAACTTCTACTATAAGTCACTGTAAGGCTTTAACAACCAGGTGGCACTTGTGCCACTCATAAATACCCTTTAGCAGATCACCCAGTATAAGTTGTCAGCCAAGTTGTACACAGTTGTACACCTTGGTAAGATGAATATCTCACAAACATGTGTATCCTGCTGAAGTGTACATCTTGCTGAAATGCATATCATGATGAGGTGCACATCATGCTGATGTACACATGTTGCTGAGGTGCACATGATGCTGAGGCGCACATGTTCTGGGGTGCACGTTATGCTGGGCTGTACATCTTGCTGATGTGCACATGTTGCTGGGGTGCACATCATGCTGAAAATTATGTCACAGTAAGTTATACATGTCCCTGAGGTGTGTAACTTGCTGTGGCGTGTACCTCACTAACGTACCAATTGAGCTGAAGTGTATATTGCACTGCTGTGTGCATGCTGCAGGGGTATAAATCTCTGAGATACACATCTTGATCAGGTTTGCACTGTCCTCGGGTGTGTAACTCACTGAGGTGGACACACTGTGTAGGTGTGCATCTTGCTGAGGTGTGTTTACCACTGAGGTGCATATGCAACTCAGTATGTACCTCACAGAGGTGTTCATCTCACTGAGGTTTACATATCCCTGAGGTGTGCATATTGCAAGTGTGCATCAGAAAAGGTCTGCGTCAGGCTGAGGGTCATATCTCACTAACGTGTGCAACTTCCTGAGTGCATCTCACTGCAGTATCTAACTCACTGTGCTGTATGTGTTGCTGGGCGTAAAAATCACTGAGGTGTACATCTTACTTAGGTCTATTTCTCACAGAGGTATGCACTGCACTAAATTGTGTATCCCACTGAGGTGCACATCTAGTGGATGTCTCTATATCACTAAGGTGTATTTTTAGTAAAATAAAAATTCAACAGCAAGTACAAAATGAAAACACACAGCATATTAAAAGCCAAAGAAACCATGCTTATTTCTTAATTTTAAACTGGACAGAAATCTATTTTACTGAACCAAACACAAATTTCATAAAATACATCAAGAAACCACTTTTAATCAGAACCAACCTGTCCCCTCCACCCTTAAAATGTCTAGAACAGAAGCAATGATTCTGGTACATTGTCCCTACCATGAAATGTGGTTACACAGGGGTGTTATGATGCAAGAGGGACATCTAGGAGTCTAAGCTCTCTTTAGAAGAAATGTGATGATACAGACCATCCCAAGGGGCCTACTACATCAGGCTGGCAAAAATTTCACTGAAAATGGGATCCAGGTTTGGCAGCCTGGGATCCTGCAGCAGAGGTGGCAGCCCCACATTCTGCAGGTTGGTTCCCAGATGCTGAGAGCATGTGGGGTTCCCACCCTACAGTAAGAAAAATTCTTAAAATGTCAGCTCCAGAAGGAGAAAACAATGGGACCTCTCCTTTGAAGCTACCAGCAACAGCTAAGGACCTAGTCTAAATAACCACTGAGAACATGTTTAAGGCATAGATGGGAGCAGGCAGTGCAACTGAGTTTACTGAGAAAATGATGTCAAAGAAGAAAAATCTGCCCTTTATGGGACACAAAAAGCCCCCCCTGGGGAGCCAAGGGGCAGGATCTAAGGGCTGTTTCCCCCTGGGGTTGGGAAAAGAAGGTGGGCTGGGGTGGGAAAGGGCAGAGGAGAGTTTTCTTCTGATGAAGGCAAAAGGAGTTGGGTTTATTAGGCTAAGAGAGCCCAAAGCCTGAAAGGCTGTCACTTAAGGCTTGGTAGTGAGCTACCCCAAACAGTTCCAGGGAAGTGGAATCCAGTTTACCCTTTTAAAAATCTTCAGACCTAGAAAAAAAGCCCACATGGGATTCAATCTTAATTATCAAGAACCAAGTAAGGGCTGGGGGGAAAGCTCCATGGCAGAACATTTGCATGACATCTGAGAGCCCCCATGTCCAATTCACAACACCAGAAACAAAACCACACTTGACAGCAAAGGTAGCTGAGGGAGTGTCGGGACTCCAGCTTCTTCCATGGTTCTTGCCATGGTGCCCTCTAACCACAAGGCCCTCTGCTCAGGGGCTAGATGCTGCTCCTGTGTTCATGCAGGGCTTCTGCACCTATTCATGTGTGGTCCTCACTCTCTGAGCCTATAGTTCTTGTCTTTCAAATAAGAAGTCAGCCCCCATCATAAAGTGAGGAATAAATGAGACAACACAGTGAACACAATTCAGGTGCTCCATTGGCGATACATGATATTCTCTTTACAATAATTAGATTTCAATAAAATATTTTCCCAATGGCTCACCACAGGCCTATGGTATTTTCAGTCATGATGCCACTCATCAGGTGGTAACCTCTGCAAACCGGAAGTGAAAGGTTGCAGATGGAGGTTGTGGCACTAGTCCTGGAAACATAGACAGTTGGGGACAATCTCACCAATGCTCCAGAGAGAGGAGCAAGGAGGAGCTTGTGTGGAAAACAGCAGCAGACCTGCAGCAATCTCTGCAGGCAGGGGTACCTGAGGCCACTCTTAGAAATACAGGAAGTGAACCCACGAGTATTATGCCAGGTAAAATGAGCCAGTCACTAAAAGACAAATGTGAACAATTCCAGTCATGAGCCATGTACCTACACTCATAGGGACACAAAGTAGAAGGGTGATCGCCAGGGCAGGGCTTGGGAGACAGGGAGGATGGGGAGCTGTTTCATGGGTATGAGCTTTAATTCTGCAAGATGAAGTGTTATGGAGATCTGTCTCACAACAGTGCAAATGTACCTAACACTACTGAGCTATCCACTAAGAGGTGGTTTAGATGCTAATGTGTATTTTACCACAAGATTTAAAAGTGACAATGATAACAACTTTCTTGTGATAGTTGTAAAGAACACGAGAAGGTGTGACTTTAACTACCAAACATTCTTAGCAATTGGCCTTCCATCTAGGACCCAGTAGGAGCCTCCCTGAGCCCAGGAAAGGCATCCAATCTAGGACGCACAGTGAGTTTCTCTTGAGAGGCCTTCTGGTATATCCCATGGGATCCAAGGAGAGGAGGGCACAAACAAATCCTCTGCCCTGTGACACTCAGGGACTTTGTGGAGGGCTGGCATCACTATCACTCTGGGAGCAACTGTTGTACTCTTATATCTGAAGACCAAATGGGTCTCATTCTACGGAACCTGGAGTGACAATAACATTGTGCAGGCCTATTCAGGTGCTCTGCTCCAAGGGGTGCTAAGGAATTTGTCAAGTTTTCTTAAGGCACACTCAAGATAAGTGTTTACTGAGAACTGCCAGGATCCTAGGCTCTGAGCATTTTCTTCCACTTCATGCATGCGCTCCAGAAAACATGCCACATTAGAGAGACTGACATGTTCACCTCTCTGCCCCAGGGCCCCGTGACACCTGGAAAAGCTAACACACACTAACTGAAATAGTGTTTTAGACATGTTTCAAGTTTCACATGGGAGAGGGAATTAAAGTTTTAACTTCACTTTTGCTTTAAACTCCATGTTTCTAGGTTTAGCAACTGGCTATGAAAAATGGAAGAATAGAAGCAAAAGCCTTTAAGAAAAGTCAATGATATTCTTATTTAAAAAGAAGAAATCATAAATTACCTAGCTCCTCCAAAATATCCATCCTCTAGTTTTCTAATTGTAGAAAGAACTGCTGCATGAATATCTGAGCCATCATTTGCTAAAGAAAAAAAAATGATGAATTAATTTACTTAATCTGGGAATATCTTTTATTTTTTTCAGCTAGGCACTTAGACGTTTTCATCAGCACAGTCTAATTAAAATCCTTATGGCAGCGAAGGCTCCTGAGATAAGAAATCCAACTGCTAGGAAACCCCTTTAGTACTCAGTTCTGTCCAAGGGAGCTATTCTAAACATTTGGAAAAGGGCCCAAACTGCCTGTGGGGCATGACCCAGCAGGTAGAATCCCAGGAGTTACTCAGCATGGTGTGTGTGACAGGGAAGGTGAGCGTGGGTCGACCCGTCATCCTCCAGCAAGTGCACAGATAGGCTAGCTCGATCCGCAACATCTCCACAATCATCTCGTTGTCCAGAGCCAGGTAGAAATGATGCTGGTCGGTGAACTGGAAGTCAGAGCAAGCCAGGTGAAGGGCCATCCTTCCCTGATCTCCACAGAATACCAACAGTCATTCAGCAAAGCACCCCTCCTGGAGTTTTATCACCAGGGAAGATACTGAGTACTGAGTGTAACCTGCAGAGAGGGGCCATTTTCCCCAAGGTCAGACAAATGAAGCTGTTACCTGCCTAAGAGCTGTGGCCACCCTAGTGCGGAACCTGTGCCATTCTATTTTCAGCTCTTTGGATAGGGCTTTAAGCGCTTTGCCCAATATTACTGTCTCTAAGAGCATGTGAGTACCTCCTTAATTCCTACTCCTTTCAAGACTACTGGATTTGGAGGTGAGGGTCTCAGGGCAGGCAAGATGTGGAGACTTCACCTAACTGATGCCTGGCTAAAGTCAGCTAAAGGCACTGTGGCCTTATGTGGATGAATGTGTTCTCCTGGGCTCTGTACTAGTGCACACCCAGCTCTGGACTAAACTTTGGTACTCAGGGAAATGACTCATGAGGGTCAAAAGAGTGGCATGGGTTAGGATGGAAGAAAGCAGCTTGGGGATACTAACCCAAGACCCCGTGGCCTACTGTGCACCCAAGGAAGCAGGGCCCCCACTGTGTTGTGCTGGCAAAGCAACCATACTGTTAGTCTTTTTAGGTACCCTAATGGATGACAAAACATTTGGTGTGTGTTTCCTTGGATTAGTTTTCTTTGGAAACAAAAATTCTGAAGTTCTATAATTAGTGTATTCTATAGCCCATTAAGGGAGTTGGGAGTCTGGAGATGAGACTGATGGCATGACTGTTAACATTAGGGACACAGTTCTGCTGTAGAGGAGGAGGAAAGCTCATGAGACAGAAAAGAGAATAAGAGTGCTGGTCATCTTGTCACCACCTAGCTCTTCTCACCTGCGGTGTAAAGGTAAAGATCTGGTTCCTGATCACATAGAGTTTTGAAGTTCCAAGGACACCAATGTGCCGATACGGTCGTCCACTCAATTTCATGTTCTTATTCCGTCCTATTAGAAATATAAAAGAGAAAGTGCAGTTAGAGGCAATATAGTAACAGTTAGTCTCAGTGACTTAGGCTAAGGTTGGGCTTGCTTCTATGTTAGACAACCCACTTGGGAGTTTGCTTTTTCTAATATCATTTCCTTTAAAGTGGAACAAAGTTGAGTGTAGAAACAACCCTATCTTCTGTTCGTGCACGTGTACAAATAGCACTGGTTTGTTGTATATGGAATAAAACTATTACAAGGAATTTATTAACATTTACTTTTGATTATTTAATATTCAAACATAAAACTAAGACACTAGAAATCAGAGCCTCTCCTTTTTCAATGGGTAAATGATAATTTTCTGATACCGTGTAAGTTATAATTACTGTCAACATCCCAATGACTCTTTGCACTGTGAATTTTCACAGGTGGTTCGTCATTTACAACAGATATGCTGACTGGTACAGCGGGCAGGCCCGTGTGTGTGTCTCCAGCTGCCGGGGCTGAGGAGTTACCACCACAGGGTACTTATTTTTAAACAGTGCAACCACCTGCTTAGTACTAGCTTTGCCCAATTCTTTTTTTTTAAATTGAATTCTTTATTGGTACAATTTATATACATCTCACAATCACATATAACATTGGGGAATTTGTGCCAGTATATGACACAAGTTAATTCTCATTTTTACCCATATCCCTACCTACCCACACCTCCCCACCCCCTTTATACATACTCTTTTATTTTCTTTCTGAATCATATTTATTACTTCCCCTCATTACATTCCCACACCAAATTTCCTATGGAAATTTCCCACTCTATAGAAGCTGTCATACTTTCTAGAGCTCATTTGCATCTGCAGGTGTTCATGTCAAAGAGAAGATCCGGTATTTGCCTATCTGTGATCTATTTTTTGCTCAATTCTTTAGAACTTACATACATCAGTCTTCCTTAGGCTGAATCTCTACAGAACCCCAAGATGCCCTTTGCCAAACACACCCTGGTATTTTACTCCACCTACCAAGCTTGGCATATAAGTGACTAAGAATTCGGCCTGGCTGGACCCGAATTGGATGAATGTCGGCGATGCTCTGGACATTTATTCCGTGTTTCCTTAACAGTTCCTTAATATGATTGTTTTCTGCCAAAACAGTGACTGTGAATAAGAGCAGAAAATTAGTGTCAGATTGATTGTGGCTCATGTCTCTGCACGGACGTGCTTAATTTGTCTCCTTTCCCTTCTTCCTGATACTAGGCATGCTAGTGTGCTCTCCACATGTCGGCTGGCTTTGGAAATGGTGGTAATGGTCCTGCGCCTCTTCCTGGTTTTCTCTGTCCTTACCACTCCTCAACACCCATGATGCATGGTGGGTTTAAGAGGCTCTAAGAGACTTATAGAAATTGTCTCCAACAGGTATCACTCCAACTTATTTCATCTCAAATAATGTCTTGCCTCTTGCTGGATCTGTATTTATTCTACATCTGTCTTTTGTTCTTTTCACATAGAGTCAGGAGTGGAAATAGCTCCCTTATGGGACATCAGGAAAAGCTTATGCCCTGCTCCCAAAGGGCAGGAAAAGAAGAGCAGCATATTGGAGTCTGCTCGCAGAAGACATTTTAAAAAGAACCAAGGGCCACAGAAAGGGAAATGGCCCTGATAGTGGCAATGCAGGTGGAAGTGGGCCAGTGTGGCCCATCCAGAACCATAGCACAGGACCTCACCAGTTGGGAAGAGCCCTTCAGAGCTGCCCTGGGCCCCATCCCTGGGTGGACGAGACCAAGTACTTGGCTTTCCAGCAGGCAGGGAATTCTAAGTGCCTAGGAACAGGGGCCCTTGGGAGAGGGACACCTTCCTTAGGGCCACATCAGGGTTGGCTGAGTTACACTTGCTGTACTAGTACTAGTAGGCCACTATGTGGGCCTTCTAATCATTTTTGCTCCTTCTATTCTATTACATGAAAAAAATGCTAGTCAAGACCCATCGACCTGTCCCAGTCAGCAGTTGGAAGAGTGTTCTTTTATCCTTTAAATGTGTTATTAGCAGAACATGCTCCAGGTAATTGTCAGAAATTTTCCAGAATCAGAATGTTGTGAAGGTTTTGCATGTCCAGCAATGGTTTTGACACAGAACTGATTGGACAGAATGCACGCAGCTTATGTCACTACACCATGGACAGGTGCAGTGGCCACAAAGAACAGTGCTTTTCATTTCTTCACTTACTGTTTTCAACATAGGCATGTTTGTACTAATCAACACAGAAGCTACAACAGTGACATGGGCCTTGTCCTCGAGAAGCAGATGGCCTAATTTAAGGACAATATAATGTGTGCACAATAGGCCATGACATTAGATGGTGCGTAAGTGTTCTAAGAGGCATACAGCATGCACAGAGCTGCCCAGCGGTCCCATGGCAAGAAGAGGGACCAACACTTTGGGTGCATAGCACCAGCCAGCCCTGTGCCACAAGCTTCCTGCACAGCAATTTCTGTTCTTCCCAAGCCCACTTGGGCAAGAACAAGAGTCCTAACGGCCCCAAGCATGGTGTAGTCACCTGGCAGTGGCAGCCCAGACTGGCCTCCTACCTTTCTGAAAGAGAAACTCTCTGGAGAACAGGGGGAGGCAGATGGCAAGAATCAGAAACCCAAGGGAGGGAGGAGTGGATGACCTCACTTGGGCTCTGAGCTCTCACCAGGATCTCCTTCTCAAAGAGTAACAGTTCTGGAAAATGATGCTCAAAGAATCTCATGTGCCCCAGTTGCAGCCAAGGTTTAGATTTGAGAAAACAATTGCTTTGCAGAAAGTGAATCTGTGGTTGGGAAGAATACCACTGAGTGACTGAGTTATATATAGTACCTTGCGGAGCTACATGTGAAACACATACAGCTTTTACAAATTAAACACAAGACTAAGGAACAGTTTGAACACAAATGGCATTAGTTTTACAGATTAGAGATGAACAGAAAACACGCTTACAAACCTTGTACTACAACATCAGGTTTGACTGACGTAGAAAATCTTCTATTTAAGGGATCAATTTCACCAGTGGCAAGGAATCCCTATAAAGAAAAGGATATTAATGCTATAAAATATTAACTAAAATTTCACCTTACACCTAAGTAGCTGATTTGAAAGTAGCTGATTTGGGGGCCCAAAACACTCAGAATTGTTTCCTTATGTGTTTTAAGTGAATTTCTTACTTTCTCTGAAACAGAGTATGCTATTCAGATGCCACTGATTTTGTGAAAACACAACAGCGTGCTGGGCACCTGGCTCTGCAGGGCTAATGCTGCCACATCTTCTGTGAGGGAAATGGTAGTTAATACGTCCCAAGTCCCTGAGGAGTGTGCACTGTCACATTTCTGCCTCTGCTTTCATTACCATTTTAGAGGTGGGGAAACAGAGGTGAAGGCACTTGAGGGAAGTAGCAGATGAAAACAGGTGGCCCAGGGCTGCTTGAAACACAACCGTCCCCCGTCCTCCTTGCCCAATGTGCTTTTCAGATGTGCCTCTTCTCGTACTTTCTAGAAATGGCCTGAGCTCCAAGAGGGGACTGGGGTATTCTGAGAGCTCTACTGCTGGGAGAGAGGAAGACCTTGCTAAGGAAAGGAGGCAGCAGTAGAGCACAGTAAGTTATTTCCCTCCTCACTGACACAAAAATCTGCACTGGAAGCTACTGTAGAGAAAACCAACTCTAAGGTTTTCACTTTACAGATGAGGAAACCAAGGCAGAAACGTTAAGGGACCTACCCAAAGTTATACAGCTTCAAAGACAGAGCTGGCTTTCTAAAGGAGACACATGTGTTTCCTTGTTAATGAAGACAGAAGTGTAAAATAAGGTCCTTATTCCCAAGGATATGAACATGAAACTGGGCAGACTGGACATAACCATGGAACCATTGCTCCACCTTCAGCAGCAAAAGCTCCCAGTGGTTGCTTCCACTGTGCTGTGATCACCAGGAACCCAGTTGCATTCTTGTCTTTCCCAATGCTATGGATTAAACCGAGGGGTACTCTACCACTGGCTATATCCCCAGTCTTTTAAAAAAAATGTTTTGAGTCAGGGGCTTGCTAAATGACCCAGGATAGCCTGAAATTGCAAGCCTCCTGCCTCAGCCTCCTAAAAAGCTGGGATTACAGGCATGTGTCACCACACCCACACCAGTGGCATTCTGACTTACTGCTCCTGCCTCCATTCCTGCTTGCTTGGACTCCCAAGCCCTTCCCCAAGGGCTTAGAATGCTCAGCTAAGCTGGATCAACTGGGAAGAATGAACCCATTTAATAAAGTCACCCAAACTTAGAAGGAGTGGAGGATTCATTTTGAGGGCTCAAAAGCATTTTTCAGTAGAAGCCTTGGGGTAAGTTAAGGCTTAGCAAGAGGGAATAGGTTAAGAGGAAACAGATTTTCTGTGGGGGTTGTTGAGAGTGGTCTGAGGGACCATGTGACAAAATTTACCAGACTCAGGCCAGTGGCATCCTGTAGAGTTTTGAAGAGCCCTTCTGCTTCCTATGCCTGCAGCTGCAGCTAGGGGGCTTCCTGTCCATTTAGTAGCTTCTCAAGTCTTCCATCTTCCAGGACCTGACATGCTAATCCTGCCTGAGGAGCTTCCAGCTCCTGCTGACCACTGACTTGAATGAGTTCTAGTCTCAGCTCAGGATGCTGGTGGGTAGAGGACAGGGAGTGTTGACTTGCAATTGGCCTAAACCAGCTCAATGTAAATATAGATATATAAGGTCAGGAGACAGTAGGAACTAACTCAGCCCAGCTGACCTCAAAGGCATGAGAGTGCAAGAGACACTCACAACCATTCTGGGCAAAGAACCCCTATGCTCTTCCAGGGCCCCTTGTACCTCCTACAAGATGACTGCCAACCTGTGAAGCCAACAAGCTCCTACCTCTGCCAATAGCGAGCTGAGGATGTATAAGGACTGACCCCACAGATGGGGCAGCTTCCCCAGAGGAACTCTGTCCACAGTGTGTGGACTCTTGTACTCTTCATCCACCTGGCGGAGAGAGCAAAGCCCAAAGTCAGAATGTGAGAGGATGAAAAGCCAGACACCTTCCAGTGGGGAGTGCATTGTGAATCTACAGAATGGACCCCATCCTCCAGACCAGTTTGTGCAAGTGCTGGGATGTGGGATCCAGAAGCTGAAAAATCCCAGAAGCTGAAAGAACTCTTGGGGCTACAGAAGGGGCAGAGGGAGACGGCCAGTCTAATCCTGGCCACAGGCCAGTGCTCTTCCCTAGCATACCTGGGCAATAGGCGCTGGAAGCCTGGTTTGCCTCCTTCAGGAACAGCTCCAAGTATACAGAAGTTCTACAACACATGTTAACTATGGCTATATTATTGGTGAGATGGTCAAAAACATCAGCCTATAGCTGCACAATGGATGGCTCTATGTGAAGTCTAGTTTTTCTCTTGTGCTCTCCCTTCCTAGGGGTTTATAAACTGTGTGCTTATGCAAGAAAATTACCAGAAGGTGGCACTATTTATTGAGGAAAAACATGTTCGCTTGCTACTAGACCACAAACCCTTCATCAGAAACTCAGAAATTGGAATCTGCTGGGGGCTTGTCTCCTCAAAACAAGGCTCCTGTGCTCTTTCTAATGGGCAGTGGTGGCTCTCCCTGCTATTCTTCGACTGTCTCCTTTCTAAATTCTATGCTACCCTTTGAGTTTTTAGGGCAACAGTGCAACATTGATTGGGGTCATATCACTGACCACATTTTCATTTAAAAAAAAGGTCAGTCAATGGAGAGAAGAAACACTTATCTTCACCAGAGGGAAGAATTGTACTATAAGAGTAGTCAGTCTTTGTGGGTTAATCAGTGATATTATAAATACAGTCAGTAAAAATTCCAATTTTTTTCAGGAGTAACTTAAAAAAAAAAAAAAACCTTTACTACAGAAAATGAATGGAACTCAATGTCACTAGTGATCAAATAACCAAATAGGGTAATATTGTGGAAGGAGATTCTCCAAAATGTCCTAGTTGTTATCTTTGAGTAGTGGGATTAGGGATAAGTATTTTCTTCTAACGATAAAAGTCTGCATGTTATACAGAATGCAGTACTACTTTCACAGTCCAATAGTACACTAAAGAAAGACTGCAAACATCTAGCATGAGAAATAGCTGATGCAAAGGACAAAAAGAAAACAAAATATCTAGGTCAAAAGACAGCCTCACAGTGCCCCCTTCCAAGCATGGCCAGCGCCTGGTTTCACATGAAAGTTTCCTGTTCCCCTTCTCTCTACTGCCCCTGCCTATGCCACTGCAGTGGCTGCTTCCACCTCACGGCCTAGTTCCTCTGGCCCTCACTGACCTGCATAGTCAGAGACAGAGCTGGTGTGGAAACCATTTTTGTTTGCCAGTCCCTGGCCTGGCACCTGGGATGGAGCAGCTGCTCACTCCATGTTTGTTTGGCACAATTTCATTAGTCCCCAGGTGCCCAATGGAGGGCCCTGTGCATGGCAGTGCCCTGCACAAGCACCAGCTAAAGAACAGTGAGGCTGAAATCTAAGCCAAATGCCATCCTGTTTCTAGTTTGTACAAAAGGACAATAAGAGCCTTTGGTGACCCTGTCTGTAGGAACCCTTCCCAGTGTTCTCCACATGCTAAGGATGTGACTAAGGATGCTTTCTGGCTGTCGTTGACAAGTGGCCAACACAAAATGTGGTTAAGGTAAAACAATGTCCAAGATTGGTGCCTAGCACGCAAGCATAAACCACTGAATAAAGCAGAAACGTAATGATAAGTAGAAACCAAAGGTTAGGGTGGAATCTATAAGAGAGGGAGTTGCTGAGTAACTTTTTACAATGCACACCCAGCACTGCCCATCAGAAAGCAAGGGGCAGCTTGTAACACCTCACATTCACACCTTTTGGTGGAAAAGGGATGGTCAGTAAAATATCCCTGAGGCCATTTACTTCCCTTGCTCTGCTTCTAGGTTTCAAATTACCTCCCATTGTTAAGTCTGTTTTGCAAATACATCAGCACTGGAAAAGGAGCAAACTGAACATGAGATATGAATGTGTAACAGCTGGAAAGTAACCTGTCCCCACCATCACCCTCTGTACATACACCCACATATACAAATGGAAAGGGAATACATTCTCAGATCTAGCTGCTAACACTTAGACAGAGAACATCCCCAGTAGTCTCCATTGCTGAATGTGTAGAGAGAGGGAATTTCTTGTCCCTAACCCAAGTTGCCCCATGACAGGCTTCTGCTGGTCAGTCTCTTTCAGGCCCTGTCACTTTGGCTTTCTAAAGGTCCTTTCCTCCACAAATGCCATGAGGAGACCTTTAAAGCATCAGGACAAATAGCTTTGAAGAGAAAATTTTCTTCTAAACAAGAAATGTTTGCAAGGAAATTCTTTCCCCAAGATATAGTGGGGTCCTGAATGACCCCAATTTAGAAAAGTAGATAGAGGGCCGGAGATTTAGCTCAGTGGTTCCGGTGCCTGCCTCAAAAGCGCAAGGTGCTGAGTTCGATCCCGGTAACCACATACAATAATATGATATTGGGCGTGGTGGCTCACGCCTGTCATCCCAGCACGTGGGAGGCAAAGACATGAGGACTGCTGAGTTTGAGGTTTGCCTGGGCTACATGGTGAGCTCAGGGCCAGCCTGAACTGCAAAGCAAGACCCTGTCTCAAAAAAAAAAAAAAGAAAAGTAGGTAGAACAAAATTAAGTTTGAGCATTTACTTGGAACTGTTACAGTCTTTCTTTCCCTGGTGTACAATGGCTTTTAACTGATGATTACTCAAACTCTAGCTTGGGATCTGTTTGAATCAAAAGAAGAGATTCTCCACTATCTCTGTATACCAGGTTTCCCAGCACTACACAGGAACAGGGTATATAACAGTGTTTTGTGCTCTGTAGTATTTTTTCTGCCCAAGGTTGGTGGAAGGACAGGTAGCCTTCTAAGTACTTCAACTGCCGCCTCCCCAAGAAGCATGTTCCCCATGATTACTCAAAGCCATACCCTCTTGTGATCAATGGGGACACTACCTACAGCGTTAGAAACCACTTCTGGACAAAAAGTGGTCATTGGACCTAGAAGGGGGGATGAAGGGTACCAAAGCCAAGCAGCCTCTGACTCAGTTCTACACAAATAGCACAAAGGGCCCTGTGTCATCTGGTTACCTTGTCAGGTGGGACAGCATAGAGTTCCGGCACCAAGTGGATCCCATCCTGGCCTCTGATTAAAATTCCCTCCAGGGCCTCTCGATACTCTTGGACCTGGAAAACAGTCCGTCACTCTCTGAAAGAGGTTTTGTGCTTAATGCTTCAGTGGCAGTGTCACATAGAAAAACCAGTTTTCTTGGCAACAAACAGATTCAAAGTCAGACACAGGACAAAAAATACACAAATATGTTCTGAGTAAGGAGCACAGGAAGGGCTCCTGCCAATAGCAAATCTTAGCAGAAGCTAAACAGCACTGCTTGTTCCTCTGTTCAAGTGTGCAAGCTTAGCTACATCTGTCAAGCTTCTGGGAAAAGCCAGAGCAGCCGCCATGCAGCAGCTGTTCTTCCTCAGAAGTCCTGTTAGTATTCACATCTATAACGTGGATCTGATATCTTTCCCTTGTGTAGTTAACTCATCATTTAAACCATTTTCTCTTAACTTCTGACATATTTAAACTTTGTCTCATCAACCAGATTATAAACTTCTTGAGGTAGAAGCCATTTTTAGGCAGCATGTCCAGTTCCACCTATAGGTAGTTTTCCACTTAATTATTGCTTGAGAAATATTTGCTGCATAAGTTGGATGTGAGAAAAAGGAAATCTATGTACTGTGTTTTATGTACACTGATTCTTAGAATATACTGCTCATTAAAATAAAAGCCACTGAAGCAAACCTTTCTACTAAACTAAAAAGTCAGTGATAAAAACTAATGCATGAAAAGAAGAAAGAAGGAAAAAACCCTTAGCCAGCCACCTAGCTATTTAACAAGTTTATTTTTTGGAAAGCTCAATTTAGCTTCCAAATCTCATTTTCTTTCATTTAAAATTTATGGATGGCAAAGCATGATCATGACTGTATCATTTAAAAATGTTAAGTGGTGGGGCCAGAGATTTAGTTCAGTGGTTCCGGCGCCTGCCTTGCAAGTGCAAGGTCCCGAGTTTGATCCCCGTTAACCGCATACAATGCTGGGCATGGTGACTCACGCCCACCAGCAATCAATACCACATACCACAGTGCCTGGCATGGTGGCTCACACCTGTAATCCCAGCACTTGGGAGGCAGAGACAGGAGGATTGCTGAGTTC
>PVIC010034267.1:0-11350 GCA_004025085.1 Thryonomys swinderianus
TGGCATCCTTCTCCTGTTTGTGTACTGCTTTCCCAATGCTTTGTTCCTGTTTTTCTTCTCCTATAAGATAAAATGTAACCATTTTTGAGGCCATGTTGGCCCTCTGAAAAAGTATAAATACAGCCTGCTCAATAAACGGGTGCCTGCTCAGTACTGACTGAGAGGTCCTCCCGAGCCCATTTTCCTGTCTTCTTCTCTTCTCTTAATCCGCGCCCCTTGACTTCACGACCCCGCTGTTTTGTCCGGCTGGCTCCGGCACCTAAGCATCATACACTTTTCCTTATTTCATTCTAATTACTATTTGGCAATGTGTTTCTCTTGAGATTTGTGAGTGTTGGTAAAGGTCCCATGTAGAGCTCCCAAAAGTGGATTGGATCACAATATTCAAAGAATGTTTTCCTTAGGTCAAGGAAAATAACATATAGTAGTGATGTCTACCAAAGTATTGAACTTTCAGAATAATTTTATAATATCTACAAATGCCACTGTATTAAGATCTTGTCACCATATATACTAACAGATTGTAACACAGAGGTAGATAGGACATTAAACAAATAATTTTATAAACTCATAAGTCATTAACATATTTGGAATCCTATATTAATAACTATGCAGTATTATTTGTTTAATCTAATATTCTGCATGTCAAAAGTATGCTATATATATATATAATATGCTGGAAATATAACACACATATATATATACACACACACACACTACACACACACACACACACACACACACTTAGCCTAAAGGTTGAAAAGTGATATATACCATATATATGATATGATATGATGGAGCAATATCTCTCATTTATATGGGGTGTTGTTTAGTATATATATATCATGGCTTTAGAGAGAGCTAATAGATTACAACTCTGGCCCTAAATACCACCTGTATTTTTAATTAAAATAAGATGTTGATAAAAATAGATAAATGTTCCTTATACACTTTAGTTGTTCTAATTAATTTGATTACCCTATTTTCCACAAAAATATTAAGCACACAGGGATGTGCTGCTTGCCTCACTAGAGAATTTGAAGCAAGCTATGTACTTCATTCTAAGCTATCTACAAATCTCCCCTATCCACAAATGTATACTACATTAGCTGTATGACATATACAACTAGTTCTGCTTTAGCCATTGTTTTTCTAGTATGTTATTGGGTATAAAATTATATTCTACAACTATTTTCAGTGTTTATATATTCCTATCTTTGTTTTATGCTTATAACTATACAACTATAGAAATTTTTAATTTTTAGAGAAATAATATTATTTATACTATTCTGAAAAAGCATTTCTCGTACATAATTCAGTCATTTTCTGGGTTAATATTTATAAATCTGTATTCTACTTAAGTTGAAGCATAACATTTTCTATGACATACAAGTCATTTTATAAATTTTTAAAAATTATAGGCCCACTTAGCATTCCCAAGTTTAGATATTTTCTCATCTTCACCTGAGGAAGAGTTACCCTACTTATCATCTGTATTTATCTTACTTGGAACCAGTGTTTGTGTGTTTTGCTGCAGATATTCTTGTTTATGCTTCCTGTTATTAATAATAAGTAGAATATACTTCATATTACTATTATAAAATGCAAAGACATCAGGATTCTTAACACAACTCTAAAAGGTTCAATTAATGCTTCATAGAAACATTAATTGTATACAGAATACTGAAATAAAAAACCCTATACCTATATTATTAAAGACTGGGACATTAGCTTTTATAAATGGCATTTCTAGACATCTGGATCACAGAATATGCATTTTATTTCATTTATTAATTACTTTATATTGCATTTGAGAAATGTCATAATTCATATTTTCCAAAAATGAGTTTTACCAAAATGTTTTTTCTCATAGTTATACCATATTTTGCCAAAATTTTAATAAACACCTGCATAACTTATATACTAATGTTATCTATGATGAATATGCCACAAATCTTTCTTTTTTTTTTTTTTTTTGAGATCGGGTCTCGCCTTGTAGTTCAGGCTGGCTCTGAGCTCACTATGTAGTCCAGGCAAGCCTTGAACTCAGCAATCCTCCTGTCTCTGCCTCCCGAGTGCTGGGATTACAGGCTTGAGCCACCACGCCCGGCTATGCCACAAATCTTAACCATCACATCATTTTATAGGAAATACTGAAATCGAAGAGATGATTTAAAAGACGTAAGTCACTAGGCACAATAGATTAAAGATTAACATTTTTAGTAATTTGCTGCAAGGAGCTGTCTTCTAATTTTTTAATATTTATTTATTACTTCAATTCATTTATATTTCTCTTTGCCACACTTTTAAAGCTGTTGACTATTTCTTATAAAATTTAATAATGAACTGTATTATTCCATTGTTCTCTTCTCCTTTCCTTTTTTTCTTCTTTCACTTGTAGATGTTTCTCCAAGATCCTGAACTTCTCGTGCTGCTATGTGATTCCTCTTTGTTGTCTCTAAATCCACATGTTTTTGCCCACTATCATGTTGAGGTACTGAAATCACATTGATTTCTCTAGACTCTTCTCCCCGTTCCACACGTATGTTTCTGTAACATGTGTGTGAGTACAACTTCAGCTGTCGGTATCCTACTTGAGTATCTCATTAGCACTTCATGCCCCACCTTTCCTCACAACCTGCCCATTTGCAAAAGATGAGAAAGGACTAAGAGATAGAGAGAGGAGGGAGCAGGGAGGGAAAGAGAACATAAAACAAATTAAGATCTAGTATATAATGTGCCAACTCCCCATAATGAAAGCAATTATTATGTACTGAAAACATACACTAATTAAGTTTTTAAACTAGATAAAGATTAGTGCAATGATAAATAACTAAATAGCCATTTTATATCTTACGAGCTTTAGGAGGTAGCAATACTTAGTTTTTAATAGACTCCATAAATGTTTGACAAATGTATGAATAAAAGACAATATTGTTTTAAAGTTCTCCAGAACATTTTTAGATTCCTTACTTAATATTAAAGCATAATCACAGTAACTCTTTGGTAACAGCAAAATAGTTTCAATGAAGGTAAGCAGCTTGAAACAAGGCATGAGGTGCACGTGCGGCAGACTCAGGCAAAAATCTCATTTATTGGCTTCAAGTCTGTGTCTCTATTCATCCTACAGATCTTAACAGATAATCTTTCCATCACTTTAGTTTTGTAAGGTGCCTGCCTGGCTAAAAGTGGGCAAAGAATTAAGTACTAATTTAAAATTGTTATAGGAAATAGATGCATGTGTAATTGCACTCATTCAAAATTCTGTTTTTCTTACAACCATTATCATTATAATTCAAAGGAAATTGCACATCCCCCCAGAAAAAGATGATGTTTTTGGTGTTAGCCTGCCCATGTGGTAGCGAACAATAATGAGGACAAGATGGATTTTATTTTTTAAGGAACATATATTCCATTGTCACCATATGAGATTGCAAAAAAGCACTATTTTCTTTTTGTGGCCTGTACACATGAATCATAATTAGCCCTTCACATTCTTTCAAAAGTGTTGATGTTAATCCAGAGATGAAAACTTTCTTATTTCACAGTGTCCCTCAAAGATCTGTGACCTACAGTATCTCTGCTTGTTTCTACACGTGGAGACTCTGCAGAGCACCCACTAGCCATGTTGCCCTCTGCTATTTTCCTGTGTTGCGGAACAGAGTATTCCCGCACTGCTCGTGTTCAGATGACTCAGTGCATCTTTCAGCTCGTCTGTGAGGCTCCCCCCACTCGGCCCGCCTGCCAGAGAGTGCAGAATGTACATCAGCAGTGACGTGTCCTGATTTGACCAAGAACCTAAATGTGGCCCAGTGCCTGGTTTGTACTTAAGTCCAAAAGAGGTGGAGCAAAGCCATCATTTTACAGTTACCTGCCTGAGCATCAGACCACTTCTGATGTCTCTAGGGTTCCAGAGAATTCTTTTGCCTTTTAAACTGACTTCATCAGAAGTCAAATACCATACTTTGTACAGATTCATTAAATTGGAAAAAAATACATGTAAATCACAACGAAGTAAATAAACACAAACAAGGTTAGCCTAAACTAATATTTTATTATACACAAAGAAAAATTTCAGACCAAAATTTTTATAAGCAAGGAAGTACATTTATGGAATATCACATTGGTTTGAAAATTAAAAATAGCAGGCTGGAGATTTAGCTCAGTGGTTCTGGCACCTGCCTAGCAAGCACAAGTTCCCGAGTTCAGTTTCCGGTAACTACATACATCAATACCAGGCGTGGTGACTCACACCCACTAGCTATTAGTACCACATACCACAGTGCCGGGCGTGGTGGCTAACACCTGTAATCCCAGCACTCCGGAGGCAGAGACAGGAGGAGTGCTGAGTTCAAGGCTTGCCTGGGCTAGGTAAGAATGTCATGCTGATCTACATACTACCACACTGCTCAAGAGGCACTGCTATGGGTCATTTAGCTTCAGTCAGACTCACTTCTTAAAGTAAGCCACGGAGGCATTTAACTCTTTACAACCTGCACTGCTTACAGTGTGCTCAGGGCCACCTGAACTACAAAGCAAGACCCTGTCTCGAATGAATGAATGAATGAGTGAAGCAAGTGAGCGAACGAGTGAGCAAGCAAGCAATTTAACAATCAAAAATTGTAAGAAGTAACACAAGACAGTAAATCTCAGACTCTGATCAGTCTCAATCTCTGATTTGTATTGTTCATCAACTGGGATAGAGATGAGCTATGTGTAAGTTTGTGTAGTTTACACAGGTACTATGGAAATTTATGCAGACAAGGCTTTCAAGAGAAGAGACAAAACATTTCCAAATTAGAAACAAGATAGAAAAAATATGGTTGTAATTAGAATTATTGTCTTTCTAGTTACAAAGGCATTAATTGTGGGAATGGAATTTGATTGTGAGCTTTCTCAGCTAGTATATTATCTCAGATTGAGCATCACAGCGTCATAGGACATTTCTCTGGACTCAGCTATGGCTTATTAGTGAGAATGTCATGCTGACCTACATACTACCACACTGCTCAAGAGGCACTTCTATGGGTCATTTAGCTTCAGTCAGACTCACTTCTTAAAGTAAGCCACTGAGGCGTTTAACTCTTTACAACCCGCACTGCTTACAGTGTGCTTTGGACATAATCAATATTGTGGCTTCCTGTAAAATCTAAATTTCTTTCTATGACTTCCACAGACTGGAAAGATTAATTTCCTACTGCCCTTAGCCCTTTAACTCCACGCTTCTTCCCTATCATCTTCCTCTTCATTCCACCTTAGCCCCTTGAATGTCCTTGTTCCTTGAGCCTAAGTGTTAAGCTGTTCTTTCAGGAGTTTTGCACATTACCAGATATCCATAGGTCAGATATTAGTCTTCTGTAGATAACCACAAAGGAAACACTAGTGATTGTTTCTTTAAGCTGTTACTCAAATGTTCCTATTTTAGTGAGACCCTCCCTGAACCCTTTTTTAAGTATTAGTAACTCATTACTAACTTAAGTATCCCTAACTGGGAGCCAATTCGTTTTGTTGTAATCTACCACCTACAAATTCTATTATTTTACAATTTCTATTATTTTAAGTGCTCTGTTCTCCTCAACAATTATCAGAATTTATCATATGGTACATTGAAAAAATTATATGTATGCATATATCCTATTTTGTCCCTCCTCCACTAAACTGTATCTTCCAAATAGCAGGGAATATGCTAGTTGCCTTTCAGTGCCAATAATGGGGCCTTACACACCATAGAAAAGCTTTAAATAAATATGAAATGAATGAGTCTTCTCTATGGTAGACGTGTACTATGATCAATGAAATGATTGGCCAAATCTTTTGGAATATAAGTGCCTAAGTAAACTAGTACATTCATCTAAAGGAATAGCACTCAATTCTGAAAAAATAGTGAGTTAGCAGTAATGAAAAGAAACAAAAACTGAAATCCATATTAGTGAGTTAAAGAAAAAAATCTAAAAATGCCTCATACTATATGATCACAAGCATGTAGTATCAAAAAAGAAAAACCCTAAAAATGTGCCAGGCGTAAAAAGGGAAAGAGAGATAAGAGGGAGAATTCAGAGAATATCTTTTAGGGTATAAAACCACTGTGTGTGTAATAGTGTAAGGGGATGGTTGTCACTACAAATAGTATGATCTAAAAATATTGTGACCATCATAAAGATGCATTGCATTAGTTCCCTTTAAAATATTTCTTCTTGTCTGGAACACACTTACCTGATCCTTCTTGCTGCTCTGTGAAACACTTCTGGAAATCCTCTTTTGTGAGTGTCTTTAGTTGTGTTGTGATGGCTCCATTCAGGACACTTATGTTTCCCGATTATTTTGGCTTTGAGGAAGAGTCAGAGTTTCACATTGCTATATTAGTTGAAGAAAGTGACTGAGGACACACCTTGATATTTCTGTGAGCCCATCTTTTTGTTGGGTGACACTGGGGAGCAGCACTCATCATAGTTTTGATCACACCCTGAAAAGGTATTCAGGAAAAGGTACTTCCGGGATTGCTTCAGAAAGAAGCAGAAAGGATGGGATGAGTGACTTCGAAGCAAAGGAAAGAGTCTTTTCTTGTGATATTTAAAAACATTAATTATTCACTCTTTATAACACTTTATAAATAAAAATTAAATATCTAGAATACACAGTTTAAAAATGTTGTCTTTTCTTTACAGCTACATGAACTTTAATAACCTGTGGTAATTTGGGGGTTTATAAATGGAGAAATAAAATTTTCTCAGTTCAGTAAAATAGTTATATAGTTTTTAGCCTTCTTAATCTGAAAATCCGAGATCAAAAATTTGGAGGGCATCATTATAATGTTCAAGAAGTTTTAGACTTAAGAGCACTTTGGATTATGTCCCTGTATTCATATGGTAAAATTTGTGCAAATATTCCAAATGTCTGAAATGTTGCCAAAATCTGAAATAATACTGTACCTCAGCAGTTCAGATAAAGTATAGTCAAGCTGTAGAACTTTTTAAAAATTAAGAGAATATACTGGTGTAATTGCATGAAGGCAAACAGCATCCATGTTCATTGTCTTAGTCATTTTCTTATCTCTGAGACTCAAAACCTGACATCTACAGTTTAGAGGAGGTTTATTGAGTGTGTAGTCTGCTGACTCCCAGGCCAGAAGAGGGCAGTTGGAGGGTCTGGTGGAAGAGAGTGGCTCACATCATGGTAGTCAGGAAGCAGAGACAGAAGGGAGGCACAACCTTGAAAGTCACCCACCCATTTCTAGCTCCTGTAGCCAGGTCCTGCCTCGCAACAGTGTCAAACACCCTCAGAAGCCTTGCCTGGACCACATGAGAGTTTTTGGGGAATGTTCTAGATTCAAACCTCACCATCCAAATAATCCTCATCAAAAATATATAGTGAACATCTTCTTTGGCAATACTCTTACTAGATAATACATTTAAATAAAGGAAAATAATATGAACTCTTGTCATAAGAAAGCCATAATTTTGCTGCCTGATGAAGGCACTTTAAAAATTTAGTGGCACCACAGATGGTAAGAAAGAAGAAAAAACAGCTGTTAAGTGTTTAAATGAGTACTGTTGCTATTATGTAATTAAGCTATTGAGAGACCTTCTTTCTTTTTCTTTGTTTTTGCTTTTTGGAGACAGGGTCTCGCTTTGTAGTTCAGGCTAGCCCTGAGCTCACTATGGTGCCCAGGCAAGCCGCCGTGAACTCAGCAATCCTCCTGTCTCTGCCTCCCAAGTGCTGGGATTACAGGCGTGAGCCACCACGCCTGGCATTGTGGTATGCGGTGTTGATTGTTGGTGGACATGAGTCTCCACACCCAGCATTATATGTGGTTACCGGGGATCGAACTCAGGACCTTGTGCTTGCGAGGCAGGCGCTTGAACCACTGAGCTAACCCTCCGGCCCCTGAGAGACCTTCTTTCTACATGTCTTGATTTAGGTCCTTGAGAAAATTGACCTGACCATCTAGATTAAGTTCCAATCTTTTAGTTTGATGGCAGAAGCCCCGAAAAGCAGATTTGATTTTAAAAATAAGAGGGTTTACTAGGAAAATATAGAACTGGGACCTAAAGTATCACTACAGTAACTGCTTCTTCAAGGCTGTGTGCGAAGACAGCAGATTGCCAGGATGTTTGCTTGCACAGCAGCACAAGCAGCGACCCAACGAGGCTGATGAGCTGGAGCTCGGTAGGAGATACAAGAAACATGCCATGTATTTCCTGCTTCTCATTGGTCAAGATTGACCTCATGGGGAGCCGTTGCCCACATTTCCTGGCTGAGTCTTTAGATCCATCAAAGTTAGCTCAATTCCTGGCAACCTACACTTTCTAAGAATATAATTCAACCACACCTGCAAGAAATCTATGTCCAGCAGGCGGTGGTGGTGTAGGCCTGTAATCCCAGCACTCAGGAGGCTGAGGCAGGAGGATTACAGTGGGCTTAGGACCAGCCTGGGCTACATAGTATGAGTTTCAAGGCCAGTCTGAATTATACAGTGACTTTTGTCAAACAACACATAGCAATAATAAAAATAAAAAAAAATGAAATGGATATCTAGGTGTGGATGGCTTTCCAACTAAAAGAAAAATGAGTAAAAATGTGCTGCTTTTCCTGTATTTAACTTTATAACTTAGCTTTTGAAAATTATTTAAAAAGAAAATGAGTTTTTTCCCCCCCTTTGGAAAAAGTTCTTTTTTGGTTTAAGTCTGCCATCAAGTGGCCACTTTGAAAAATACTTGCAGAACTTATTTTTTTCTTATTGATTTAAATCTTGCTAGAGGGATAGTCAATATGCAATGTGAACTTTTATCATAGCCCTGAGTTAATAAATATAAAACCATTGTGTTAATAATGGTTTTATACGAAGCATGCCAGATGAGTCATTTACCCCTCACTGCCACTCTGGAAGGTAGAATCACAAAAAATCTCTGTGTTCTGCAGGAAAGATGTCCTCCAGTTCTCACAGAGTCCTAACTCAAACCCTGGGACAGGATCTTGAATTCCAGATTGATCTCCAATGCCAACTAGTTATATCTTTATAGTATCATATGACTATGGTATGATAGAGTTGGATTTTGAACAGTCCAGTGACCCACTAAGACTACACACATCGGAATTTAAACATTTTTCATACCTTGAAGTTTCTTGCTATTTTACAATATTAAATATATTTGTCAAATAACTAAAATATATAACCTTCACTTTGTGCTAAGCTGATATAAAATGGGTAAAGTCCCCAATTTACAAACCACTTCTGTTGCAGAATGTTCGCATGTCAAATTTATTCATAAGTCCAACTAAGTGAGTTTTACACACCTTTGACACATACAATTTAAAGCATAAAAAAACAAGCACTCACCCACGAATGTTGTAAATAAACATGTTTTACTTTTACAAGTGCCATAAAATGGTGATGTAGTCCAGTAGAACCCACGGTATCTAGGGCCTTGCATGGAGCGAACTGAGAAGCAATTTGCTGCCAGGGGTGGGGTGGGAGCAGCATCTACCATCTTTTGTCTTGGCCCAATCTCTATTACGTTCACTTCTGTCTCCATGGCTACTGTGTTGTGCCTCCCAGCAGCCCCCTCTGCATCACCACTGCTTTCCCTCGCATGTCCCGGCTTCCTGGGCTCTGATTGGACGCTGTACCCCTGTGCCCCGTCGCGCTGTATGGTCAGCGCACAGCTGCCCAGCTGTGACAGTGCTCTCGAGACAGGAGAGCTACTTCTGCTATTTGTTCACATCTCCAAATGTTCGTCGTTTGCCAGGCCCGTTTGTACGTGTGAAAGTCTACAGCGTGAGCGTGGGAAAGGGAAGCACATGCTGCACGAAAACCAGGAACCGTACAGTATTCACGGGAAAGGACCGATACTGTCATCTTAAAATTCCCAAGACTTTAAAACATCTTGCAAGCAAATCACAACACAAATAAAAAGTAACACCCACCATGAATGTGTGGTAGCAATAAATATTTATGATGTGTTTGATTCCCAAAATCAGTAGACTCTTGACTTACTGTCTGGGTTCGCAAGGGCTGGATGTAACTAAATCAATACAGCCAGGATTTGCAGTTTCGCTGCGTACACGCTGTAGAGAACAAGAGGTGGATGGATCTTCCGTTGACTCAACCCAAGTTGTTCACGTGTCAGGCTGGTTGGAACTCGAGGCGTTACATTGAAAAGACACAAGCGATTGTTATCACATTATAAAGTCGTATTATTAGTTTTATGTAATGCCAAGTCACAGTGATACATTGTGTAGGAGGATAATTGTCCGCAGGGCTTGTCCCTCTGCCGGGGCTCAGTATTAACTGCGGTCGGCTCTGTCTGCAGCCGTCCAGACAGCAGACCTTTGCAGCTCCGGGGCAAGAGCGCTTTGGGCAACTGAGGAAGGGGGGAGAAATGTAGACATAATGTCCTCCCATCTCATCATCTGACAGATGTATGTTACAACTATCACCTGGTGGCTTTTGTTCTAAGCCCTGAGAGACTAACTTCACCAAGCTAAGGTTCTAACCCCGGGACGTGGACCTCCCACGCAGCAGACACTGCATCCACGGTAGGCAGAGAGGTGCCATCGCCAGGCAGTCACGCTGCACTGGGGAAGAAAGTGAGCAAGTGACAGTGAGCGCCCCCGGGGACAGGCCAGACTGAAGGGGAAATTAGGGAAAGGACTTTTCAGGGAGGGAACATCTGGACAGAGGACTAAATGGTAAGAATGAATAAACCGACATCCAAGGGACAGACTGGGTTGGAAGGACTCATAAACTGAAAAAGTTCCAGGGAAAGACCTAAATGGAAAATTTTCGTTTTTAAGAAAGCACATTAATTGGATCAAAGGAGTAATAGGGACAGGAGTTTGTTTAATAAGAAATGTTTCCATTTCTTTTACAGTTGTGTGGTGTTTGTGTTTTATTGGTCACTTGATAAATTAAGAATCTTAAAACTTGCACTGGACTATTCTTTATTAAAGATAGTGTAGAACACTGTGTCTCAAATTACTTCTCAAACCTTCAAGTGCTAGTCTTCTGTAAAACACAGTACCTTATTTAAGAGAGATTGATAGTCTAGTCAGGTGCAGAATATATTTTTCCAACAAATTCCCACATAGCCAAAGGTGCAATACTGTGAACCAGTTTGATAACCAATAAGTAGACTCTGGTGTTTCTCAACCGTTTTTGTGCCCATGTTAAAAGTGAAGATTAGATTCTATGACATACAGACATATGTATTTTAGCCAGAATTTTAAACATTTCTGTTATAGAAAAATTACTAATATTTTATCCTTTTATTTCTACTTTTCCTTGTTATAGAAATTAATGGTTAAATATGAAAACAAATCATTGGCACTTACAGTGGATGATCATCAGGGT
>PVIC010034268.1:6424-19787 GCA_004025085.1 Thryonomys swinderianus
AGGGGAAGGAATAAATATGATACAGAAAGAAAATAAAAGAGCATGTATAAGGGGGGAGGAGGGGGGAGTGGGTAGGGATATGGGTAAAAATGAGAATTAACTTGTGGCATATACTGGTACAAATTTCCCAATGTTATATGTGATTTTGAGATGTATATAAATTGTACCAATAAAGAATTCAATTAAAAAAAAAAGATAATGTCCCCATATCCTAGTCCCTAGAAACTGAACATGCTGGGTCACATGAGAAGGGAGAATGGATGCTAACCTCAAAGTAAGTGACTCTCCTTGATTCTGTGAGTGGATTAATTGTAATCAGAAAGATCCTTAAAAATATGGAAGACAGAAGCAGAAAATTCAGAAGATTCACCAGTGCCTTGCTACTGACTTTAAAGAGGGAGGATGGGGCTGCTGAACCAAGGACTGCTGGTGTCCTCTAGCAGCTGAGAAGGCAAGGAGATGGACTCTCTCCCAAAACCTTCAGAAAGAACAGAGCTGTGCCTACCCCTTGATTTTACTTCAGTGAGATCCATTCCAGAATCCTGACTTCTAAAACTGTACGGTAATCGATTTAAGTTGGTTCACACCACTAAGTGTGTGGGGATTTACTACAGTGGTAGCAGGAAACTAACACAAATGAGCTTGGAGACACCTACCAGATGATAATCAAAAGGAATAATAATGTAGATTATCATCTAGACAGAGAATAAACTGAAACGGGCCCTAAATCTAATACCTTGACAGCCAAAACTATTATTCATGTTTAACTTCACTCAAATGAAGTATCTATTTATACTACCCTTAAACAATTTTTCATTCAGATTAATAAAGTCAAAAAGATTACTCAGTGTTGGTGAGAATGTTAAAAAATAAACTAGACAATATCACCCATTATTACTGTGGCTATAAAGTGGAGAAGAGAGGGCTGGGGATTTAGCTCATGGTCCCAACCTACTTTGCAATAACAAGGATCCACATTTGATCACCAGGAAGGGAAGAAAAAGTGGAGAATATACAGAGAACAACTTTGCAATATCACTCGAAATTTCATATGTAATAGTCTAATATAAATGGAAAATATCAGAAACAAAAAAGAGTATTATTAAATACTAGTATATCCAGCCAGAAATTAAGAAGAATCAATACTGATGAAGTCACCCTTAAAGGTACTTAGTGAAAAGTCCAAACCCAAGGAAAGTGTGTGAAGAATGCTGTGATTTTGTTTTAAAAACAAGTTCTACAAACATTTTTGTATATGCTTACCACTATATAACCTGGGGAAGGGGAGATAAGGGACTGTTTTAAAAGATTATTTTTTTTAGAAAAATAGACATGCTGAACTGAGGAATTCGATCATTAAAATAATGGAGAGTGTATTTTTTATCTTCTCAACTCTCTTATAGGCATAATTACTCATTTGAAACAAATGTACTTTTCTCAACCTTCTCAAATCAAGAGAAGAAAGTTCCTCAGTAATTTCCTCTTCCTTTACTTCATGAACAGTATATCATTGGATGCCAAAAGTTGATTATTTCTGATACGTTAGTCCCTTTGCTCCTTCTTGCCAATAGGTAACAAAATCTTCACTTTTTGTGTTTGTTTCTCCCTTGTTTTTTTTTTATGATCACAAAACAGAAACACATGAAAAGATGAAATCCTATCGTTAAAAATTTGAAAAGAGTAATTTTCATAGATTCTTTCAAAGACTATCTCAATGTAAATCAAGAACACTAAGCATTTAAAATACTGTTAAGCCTACCATATTTAATATCAGTAACGATGTAACAAACTAACATTATCACTTAAATTTCTGTGGATCTGTATATACCTGAATTTAGAAAGATGCTATTATTTAAAATAGTTTAAGAATTTTAAAATATGTTCCAATGTATACCTACAAGACTATTAACCACAACTATCTGAATCTTCACATCATCCTTATAAAAATAGGATACAGTGGGCTGGTGGAGAAAGGAACCCTTCTCCACTGTTGGTGGGATTGCAGATTTGTGCAACCATTGTGGAGATCTGTGTGGAGATTTCTCAGAAAACTAGGACTAGGGGTCCCATTTGACCCTGCTATACCCCTGCTAGGAATAGACCCAAAAGAATTTAAAAACTCACATTGGAAAGACAGATGTACACCCTTGTTCATAGCAGCTCAGTTCGTGATAGCTCAATCTTGGAAACAACCCAAATGTCCATCAACTGGAAAGTGGATAAAGAAGATGTGTTTTTTTTACAAAATGGAGTATTACTCTGCCATAAAGAATGACAAGATCGATCCATTTAGGTGCAAATGGAGACACCTGGAAGATATACTAATAAGTGAAATCAATAGATCACAGATAGACAATTCCCGGATCTTCTCTTTGGCATGAACAGCTGTAGATGCAAATGAGTTCTAGAAAGTAGGACAGCTTTTATAGAGTGGAATATTTCTATAGGAAACTTGGTGGGGGAATGTGATGAGGGGAAGGAATAAATATGATACAGAAAGAAAATGAAAGAGCATGTATAAAGGGGGGAGGAGGGGGGTGGGTAGGGATATGGGTAAAAATGAGAATTAACTTGTGCCATATACTGGTACAAACTTCCCAATGTTATATGTGATTTTGAGATGTATATAAATTGTACCAATAAAGAATTCAATTTAAAAAATAGGACTACCTCTGGGCGTGGTGGCTCACGTCTGTAATCCCAGCACTCAGGAAGGCAGAGACAGGAAGACTGCTGAGTTCGCAGCTTGCCTGGGCTACATAGTGAGCTCAGAGCCAGCCTGAACTACAAAGTGAGACCTGTCTCAAAAAAAAAAAAAAATAGGACTACCAAGAGAATGTGACAACTTACATTACTTAACAGATATTGAAAATAGTTTGTTTCAAAACATGTGAAAATAGAAACACCATTTTTTTAACAAAGAAAATAAAATTTTCAGACACTTCGGCAATTTTCTACAGCCCATAAACTTCTAAATACAAATGCCACATCTCTCTCCTCTAAAATGTCTCCTAAAATTAAATTGTTGTCATATAAGTTTTTATTCTTTCATTCTGCCATGATTAAGATATCCTAACTAGACCTGAGAATATGTAAAGTAAAAAATGCTTCCTAACACTGATCTTCACATGCTGTACTAACATTGCAGGAGTTGTACAACACCTGCTATGTACAACATTTGCTTATAAGTTGTACATTCAAAACTTTTAAGAGGATAGATCTGTTGTGTTCTTATCATAATAAAAAAAAAGTTCAGGGCAAAACTGGTCATGGTAGTCCACACTTGTACCCTACCACTTGAAAGCCTGAGGCAGGGGGACTGCTTTGAGTTGAAGGCCAGCCTGGGCTCCATAGCAAGTTCAAGGAGAGACTGTGCTACCCTCCAAAAAAACTTCAGTACAAAATAATATAGTCCATGCTCACATAGCCATGAAGCTAAACAGGGATGAGTGAGAGTGAAATCTGATAGATTCAGAAACAGAGACAGAGACAGAGACGGGGGAGGACAGAGAGAAAAAGAGGTCTTACTATCAAAAAGTGGGTGATACAAAAAAAAAAAACGTTGTTTTATGCTCTGGAAAATTTCCAGTACTTCTTCTGCCTTATAAATTTGCCTTACTACTCAGACTCCTTTGACACCGTATCACTCTGCATTCCCTCTTAGAAGAGATAACAAACCCAAGGGATCAAGCAATCCAGCACACAAGATGGATGGGGCTAGGGAGCAGTGCTTGATTACTGGCTTCAATCTAGGAGGGAAAAACTCCATTACTTCAAATTAGAAAAGATTAAGGATGAACACGTCCTACCCAGTCATCCCCCTAAAGAAGGCCATGATAACCCCTGTGCTAAAATGACATTCTGCACAACTCCTGAACTCTCTTCCAGGGACAGTTTGTCGAACAGTTTGTGCACCTAGGGAAAAACCTCAAGGAGCTAGAGAAGACAAAGGGAGAGAGCAGAATGTACTGGTAGAAAAATAAAATGTCTATGATCAGAAGAGATTCTCTGTCAAAAGTGTCAAGAACAAAAAAAATATAAAAAGTAATCAGATATAGAAATATAAAAAGTGATCAGAAGAAATTCTTTGACAAAAAGTCTCAGGAACAAGAAATAATAACTGGAAAACACTCTCAAAGAAGAGGAAAAACTTATCTAGAGTAAAGGCATGAAAGTTAATCATGCTACTGAAAATAGTGTACAGAAACAGAAGGATAATTAGAAAACAGAGTAGAGATTGACAGATCTTTTTATAAGAGAAAATTGTAATCGCCCATGATTTCACCAACCTCTCCACTCCTTTTAGAGGATAGTGATTATTTTTTGCAATAGAACAACATGGAAGCTTTTGTTATCATTTAGGTAGGGAAGTCAAAGACAGCCAATAAGACCTCCTACTAGCCTTCCATTATGGAACAATAATTAAAAATTTAAGTAAGAAACATTCCATGTATACGCATTGAGAGGTTATGATACTTTTCAAAAAGCAAAAATTACAGCTTACTCTAGCTGAAATAGTTGCCAGCTCAGAAATATTTTCCCACTTGGAATAAAATAATACTTTAAATAATCATTTGGAGTGATTCCTTCTGTGCTTCCACCATTGTTATTACGAAGAGCTTGGCGTTTTAAGAGCATATTTTAGATTAAATGATCATGGTTTCAAATTCAGGTATGTATATTTTAGTAGCTCAAAGCAGCTTTGGAAAGATTGTCAAGAACAGCAGAGATCCAGAAAAGTATTGCAATTCAGCCAAAAACCTTTGGATAAATAACATCTGGTATTAGTGGTTTGCTATACTTGAGTTTCTCAACTTCCTCTCTGGAGAAACTTAAGTCCCTTTTGGCCTCTCTCTGACTTCCTTAAAAATGTTTCTGGAAACAGATACTTTGCCATCTTCAATCTCCTTTATCTGGAGAAGTACTGTAGGAACTGTTGGAAAACCACACTGAAGCAAATAGGCGCTGGTACATCTGGTGTGCCACAACATGCTCATGCTCTTGGTCGCAACACCGATCTTTTAAATTCTGAGCAAATCCGAGAACAGCATGAGGCTCTGCCGTCAGAGTGAGGCGGGGGCCGCTCCCAGCCTTACTGCTCACTAGCTACATGCTCTCCAACAATGAGCTCCCCATCCACAACCTTGCTGTTCTATGTTCCTCCTTAGTTATCTCCAGAGGATTAACTGAGGTTCTAGGAAAAGGAGCCAGCCCCAGCCAGGTATATGGGAGGCAATCACTACATGAAAAGTGTCCAAGAGGACACAGCACATCTCAGAAACCAATCAAAGTCGCTTTCTGTCTCCTACAGCCTCCTCTGATCCAGTCAACCTATTAGTCTTTGCTCTCTTCATCCTCTCAGCTGCTTCTCCTCACCAGCTGTTGCTCCATTCCCTCCCCCTCCTGTCTTCAACAAAGCAGTATGAGAATTCCATCACAATCTCATCATTCCCCATTCATTCTTCACCTCATCTCCACACATCAGAATGATTCTCATTTTCTCTCTCTCCCTATTGCAACCCATTTTTCTTGTGGTACCAGGGATTGAACTCAGGCCCTTGTGCTTATTAGGTGTGATACCACTTGAGCTAAATCTCTGGCCCCAACCCCATGTTTCTCTTTCTCTAACAAGTAAGCCAGAGGTGCTATCTTAAGTGATAAAATAAGCTTCAAAACAGTATCGTTCAAACTTATGACGCAGTGTTTTTTTTATTTTTAAACTCATACTTTAAAGGCATATCTTACAACAGTTTCCAATGTTTGACACTAAAAATTATTCAAGGGGGAAGAAAAGAATAAATAAGAGCTCTATATTTTAAAAAGAAAGTTTACTGAACTAAATTTTAGGGTTGTGTGGGAGGCCCAGTAACAATTAAGTGGATCACTGTTTTTCAAAGTGAGGGCTGCCACTTGTTCCTGAACTGTGTACTCACAGACAGCAAGGAGCTAATGGAACAATACAGTACTGAGAACAAGCATTAAAATGTTCTTACAGTAACTTCAAAACCAAGAGTGAACTATTTAAAACTCAGGCCTGTCTTTTATGTTGGTTGATTTGCTAGTAATTTTTATTTCTCCCATAGTTCATTCATATTGAAAATTAAAGTATCCTTACACCATAGAAAAGTATCAGTCCACTGCAGTTGTGAAGTTTAAAATGCAGTTCCTACACAACAAACTTTCAAAAGGCTTGAGAAAGAGACTTGCTTTGACCTCCACAGAGACCACAAGTTTATGTAAAGTGTAAACAAAATTATTAGGGCTTCAGTGATGTTAAACCAAGTCAATCTATCCTTCCTGAATGTGAAATATAATCCACACAAGGTAAGAAAATAAAACTACTGTCCCCAAATAACCTACTTAAAGTACACACCAAAAAAAAAAAAAATATATATAAACAGTATCATTTATTACTGTCATAAATGGCAATCAATCACAGATAAAAATAGGATATGGCAATGTCTGAAAAAATATCCAAGAAGAATGGCTTAGTTTGATCCTCAACAATACAAAAAACAATAGCAGGTAAATACAAGGCAAATGTTCAACCTCCCTCAATTTTGAAAAGGTAAACACTTTGGCAAACAGGGCTATATACCTTGAAAAAGAATAATCACATGAGCAGAGCCAGCAGAGGATCCTCGTTCAGAAACCATTTGCATCATGGCCGATGTGCTTTCCCAACCCTCCAGGTCGGCCTTCTGGAACCCCAGTTTACCTCGACCGTGCAGGGAAGACAGTCCCCACTACTCAAGGCTAGAAGGAGCCCCAGACAATGGGGGACGGAGCACTCTTTAAACTGAAGTGGGGGTTCTCAAAGTGTCATCCAAGGACCTGAGGTCCCTCATATTCTTCAGAGGATCTTCAAAGTACCCTTTCATGTGCCAGGCAAGTGCTCTGCTTAAGCTACAGTCATCTTGGCAGCAGTACCGAGACACATCTCCTTTCCTCACTACCGTGCTCTCGCACGCAGACACTGGAGTTTCACAGAGGCTACAAAGAAGAATGAGGTGGGCCGGCCCTGCTCACAGGCAGACAGAGTGCCCACCAGTTGTCCAGAGCACCAGAGACGATGGAGTCTGCAAAAACGTAAAGCAGAGCCATTCATGTCACTGTATTTTATTTTGAAAAATATATTATTCATGTAAAAAATAAATTTAGTTGCCGGGCGTCGTGGCTCATGCCTGTCATCCCAGCACTCGGGAGGCAGAGACAGGAGGATTGCTGAGTTCGAGGCTTGCCTGGGCTACATAGTGAGCTCAGGGCCAGCCTGAACTACAAAGCGAGACCCTGTCTCAATAAATTAATTAAGTCAGTAAGTAAGTAAATAAGTAATATGAAGTGGGTCTAATGTTATATTTAAGTATATTAATAAATAAGATTTAAATGGTCTCAATTGTCAATACAGTCAATGTCTATAGCTACAACCCATATAAAAATGAAGTCTCGGGCCAGAGATTTAGCTCAGTGGTTCTGGCGCCAGCCTAGCAAGTGCAAGGTCCCTGATTCGATCCCTGGTAATCACATACAACAATAGGGCGTGTTGGCACCCACCAGCAATCAGTACCACATACCACAAATGCTGGGCTTGGTGGCTCAGGCCTGTAAACCCAGCCTTCGGGAGGCAGAGGCAGGAGGACTGCTGAGTTCGAGGCTTCCCTGGGCTACATAATGAACTCAGGGCCAGCCTGAACTACCAAGTGAGACCCTGTCTCAAAAAAAAAGGAAGTCTCATTTGGGATCCTTAAATGTTTTTAAAATTTTAAATAGTCCTAAGACTGAAATATTTGAAAACTTTTAATGAAGGGAAAGACATAAGCATATTTCTTATTCATATATCTTTGTGTGTGGGGGGGTTGTTAATGTATAGTACTTTACCATGTATGGATAGCTTATGAAAAGTAATGCTTTATTGGGCTGCATTCTGTGTTTTTATCTCACTTCCCAGTGGCGTCTGCCCAGGAAAAAAAATTAAAGGCCCTGTTTCTGGCAACTATGTGCCCCAGATTTTCCAGGACGATCTTAACATCAAATATGTTTCCAATTTTTCCCCATCAACCACAAAAATGCTCTTTATATTTCAACATTTTTGTATCCAAATACATCTCCCAATATGATTCTCGTACACATGAAATATTGCAAAACACCCTCCTGTTGTGTTGCCTGTAATTATCTTCAAAATACTTCAGAGCACAGCTTCTGTGATAAATTCATGTCAGTTGGTTGTGACCGCCGCCTCAGAAATACCACCCTTTTGGAAGGAACTCGTGGCTTAGGGTTTCTATTCTGACAGATGACCGGAAGTCTACCAAGCTGACTAAACAACTTCCCTTCTGCCTACTGAACATCGCATGCCCAGAACTGTGAAAGTCCTGAAAAAAAAGATGGGCAGAAGCTCCTTGGGCTTACAAAAAGGCCACACAACTCCTGTGGAAAGGGTCTGCATGTAAGACAGCATTGGTGAGCTCCACTTCTGTCATTACACAGACTGGTAGTGACACTCTGGGGAAAGAAACTGCAAGTCCTACATCTGCTATTACATTGCTGATAGTTACCAGAAAGAACTGAATAACTCTAAACCATAAAATTTGTATAAGAATACTAATAAAATCTCTTTCACACTATCCAAGCCTCAGAAATACCTACTTCTCCTCAAACACAGTCGGTTAACTGCTAAGAGTAGCCTAAAAAAGCTCAAAAACTACAAGGACTCGGCCGTGCAAAGCCAGTATGGTCAGTAATGACGAAGGTCAAATTTGACCTTTTGTTGACTGGTATTCAGACCTTTTTATGAAGAATCTTTCAGGAAAAGAAAAGGAACTAACATTCACTAACTCATGTGCTATAAATTGAACCCAATCCCACAGAAAGGTCGGCTTGACTCAGGGCATCACTGCACAACCAGTACAACACCACTACTTGTAACTGCAGAGAGAACAGCAGATATGCAAAGTGATATAGTAGAAGACAACCAAGCAGGAAAATGTGCAGTGTCTAAAATTCAAGCCACATTAAGGAATTATTTACTTTGTTTGAGGTAAAGCCTTAGGCAACACAAGTCAAATATGAATTATCTGCTTTGAATTTCTTTTACTAACACTGAAGAAGACCCTCATATGGTAGCACACAATCCCAAGCATTCTAAGAGACTGAGGCAGGAGAATGGTAAATTTGAGAAATTTGTGAAACTCAATGAAGTAAGTCAATACAAGACCCTGTCTCAGAATGAAAAACAAACAGTACTATAGTTGTAACTCAGTGCAAAGGCCCTGGTACAATCTCTAGAACTGAAAGAAAAGCAAAGGTGAAGAATTACCAATAATAAGCATCAAATTTCTCTTACTTCCAGGATAACAACTAAGCATAAACTGATATGGTAGAATATAACCTAACAAAAAAATCATGGCATCAAAGCATATGCAGTGACAATGAAAAGTGTTTGCCGTATTCATTACCCTCCTTGATGGCAGGGAACAAATAGTATGTTACATTTTTCCTCTTGTTCGGTTTTCATATATGTCTCATCTTCCAGATATACTCCCTATTGATATTTTCTCCTTCTAGAATTTTTCTCTATTTAAATATGCTACATATACATGTATACAAAACACTATCCCATATATGCTTAATGTATATATACTTAATATAGCCATACTATATATACACACTATACATACACACACATACTAAATAGCCATAAATGACAGAGATAATATTTAAGAGAAACTCTTTTTGTACTTTCCAATTTTATGCATATATTATTTTAAGAGTAATCACTTTAAAATATGTTCACATCCACACTATTTTCACATTAGCTTAATTATGAAATTCCCAGGAAAATAATGTATTTTTAGCTTCTAAGCAATATCCTCAAATCTGGCTTTCAAAGAAATCATCAATAAAAATAGCACAATGCTTGACAATATCTTCAATTCAACAAGTGCTTAAGTATCTTCAGTGAGCTGGGTACTCTGATGGGTCCAGTAGGAAGCCAAAGCTTCTTTCCAGTAAAATTATGCAAATCTCTGAAGTCTGACCACATATTTATAACTACTAACTCTGGATGAGAGAGACTCTGGGCACAGTACATATCAGAAAACTAGAGTCTACAAAGCAGAAATGATACTTTTTAATTGAAGATACAAGCAATTGGCAAATGCATTGGGTCCACAGCAATGCCAGATAAAAAGGTAAAGGAAATGAGAAACTGGTGAACTGTTCTCTGGGTAGTGAACATGACCAAAGTCAAACACTCCCATACAAAAAGAATACAAGAGCCTGCACAGAGGCCAATGCCCATAATTACAGCATTTAGCAAGACTGAGAGAAGAGGATGGCAAATTCCACCCGGCAACTTAAGACCTTATCTTGAAAATGGGGTGGGGACATGAGCAGAAATGCTACCAACCCAAAATGGAAATGGTATCATGAAACACCTCACAAACACAGGTGACTGAGACTATGCTTCACACGAAGTAAGAGCGTCTGGAAAGTAAACTCGGAACTGCACTTGCTACCCATTTGTTTCTGTTTAAGTGGTCTTGATGCTAGATTAGCAGTTGCTTTGTGATTCCAGGTCCAGTGGGTGCTGGTCTGGGAAACACACAGTTCTGGTTTAAGTTAAATTCGCTATTGGCACCTAACTTCTCTAACCTTTAAGTTTCCAAGCCGTATTTGCACAAATTAGGCACAAATTCTAAAGTCCGCTGACTCAAATATATTATGGCTACAAAGTTAAGGGAAAGATAAACATACAAAGCCAAAGAAGCGGTTCTAAAGTTGAAAAGCAGCCTGCAAAGATGGGATCAATTGAAGCAAGTAAGTCGGCATCTGTTCTGAATAGCTCTACTTCATCCTGTTTCAACACCAGGATCCAGTCATCCTGGCTGCTCCTTCTATTCCCCCCAACCTATCACGCTCAAAGAGTTCATCATGAGGCTCAGCCAACTTGGAGAACCTGGAAGACTACCAGGGCCAAACCTGCTAGAGCAGTGAGCCAGGAAAAGCACATGTGGGCATCTCACTACAGCATTATTTCAATGTTTCGAGGCAACACAGAAGATAACCTCAGCCAAAGATAATTCCAATACTCTTGACGTTAGAACTAGACACTGCATCTATCATTTTTCAATACATTTTCCAATGAAGGTATGTTGAGTTCACCAGAATTACAAAATACATATTCAAATTATTATTGTTCTCTCTTGGGACAGTCATGTTTGTCTATTTATTGCTTATTGCAGCTGATTAGGCAATCATCCTAAGTTGCAGTTCCCAAAGCTATAGATTTGAAGGATACTCATAAAATAAATATTTTCCGCCAAAACATTCTTGACATTCCACCCAAATTGTGGTGCAGAGCCCTCAAGATGTTTAAATATTATGACATGTACACATGTTCCTTGTGGTGAGAGGACGTGGAACAAGAAGAATGCAGCACTCTGTAATTAAAGAGGTTTGAGCCTGGAGAAGGTCCAGAAAACTGAGGGAGGAATGTTGAGCTGCACCAGACCCAAGTTAAAATGATTGCATGTATAATCTATATTCTATACATAACTAAACCTGAAAAGCTGTTTTCCCCTTTAAAACACACATATTGGGACCTGTTGTATTCTTTTTCTAGTCAGGTTTTGCCCCACACTTTCCCCAAACCTACCCAGGGTTCACTAGCTGCTCCTACCTTTGCTAGGTAGTAGAGGGAAAAGGGAAAGAGCCTACACAGGGAATGCTCAAGCAAACCTAAGAAGTGAAATATCCTGGTCTGTCTCTTCACAAATTTCTTGCCTGGGGTACACAAGAGCTACAGCACTGTAACCCTGAGCAGCACTGTGCTCCTCCGCTTCCAAACCTCAACATGAAAACCCACAGCCCAGCAGCTTTGGGGAGAAATGCCCCCTCCTTACAAAGGCCTCGTGTTTTCACGTAATTTTTATATATGCGACTCTTCAGATGGGATTCTTACCTTTCCTATTCTGGTGGTCTGCTGAGTCAGGAGGAGCAGGGCCAGAAGGGACTAGGAAAAGAGTGGAAAGAAGTCCAAGACAAACATCTACCACAAAGATCAATCCTTCAGTTATTACCGGAAACCCTGGCTGGATCTCTGGGATTGAGAAAACTCTGTGGAGCAGACACAGGAAGCCTGTGGAAGCCTGTGCACAGCTTTTCTTCTACTCTGGTTGTGCTGGCCTCTTCCTTTCCTTCCCTGCTTGCCAGAGTGGGGCACTCTCAAGAGCAGCAAGCCAAATGTGCTTATGCGGGGGTACTCCCAAGGCAGCCCCTCTTATCAGAGTCTAGAAGTTGCCCCTGGCACCTGCGCCAGTTGGGTCTGACCTCAGGAAAGTTCCAGATGCTCAGCAGGGGTACCAAGGAGAACAGGGAAAGGAAGGAATGAGCCGGGCAGGACACTTCACTCCAGGTGTGACCCTTGAGGCTTCTGTATCTTCTGATCTAGTTCTGAGAAGGACTCTCCTGGAAATACACAGCCCCATTCATCACGCAGATAATAAAACAGGGTCAACATGTCATGTAAATCAGATACTCAGAGGGCCAGGAAGCTGGAAGGAATAGAACGCCACCGACTGCACACTTTGCACCTGAAGAGGGAGGACCTCCTCCCACCCCACACCGCACTTCCTGCCTGCTCTGCCCCGAGCATTGTGATCGCATCAACTCCCAGTGCCCTCCAAAGAAATCATGCCCTTTCCCTCTGTGAAGCCTCTGTGCTTGCAAGACACTCTTCTGAAGGGACTGAAAAGCTCACGTGAAGATAGGATGGGCACTGTCTTTCCCGGGCACAGCTTCCACCTCAACCTGTCAGAGCATCCACAGACACAGGAACTTTCAAAATGTCACTACAAGTAGTCTGCTTAACTGGACTTAAGTCAATTTCAAACTGGCTCTCAGTATGCTATGCAGGTCTGGTCACAGCATTCAGCAAAAGCTCAGAAAAATCAAGGCACTGAAACCATTGTGGAGATCTGTGTAGAGATTTCTCAGAAAACTAGGACTAGGGGTCCCATTTGACCCTGCTATACCCCTGCTAGGAATATACCCAAAAGAATTTAAAAACTCACATTGGAAAGACAGATGTACACCCTTGTTCATAGCAGCTCAGTTCGTGATAGCTCAATCTTGGAAACAACTGGAGAGTGGATAAAGAAAATATGTTTTTTTTACAAAATGGAGTATTACTCTGCCATAAAGAATGACAAGATTGATCCATTTAGGTGCAAATGGAGACACCTGGAGGATATACTAATAAGTGAAATCAATAGATCACAGATAGACAATTTCCGGATCTTCTCTTTGGCATGAACACCTGTAGATGCAAATGAGTTCTAGAAAGTAGGACAGCTTTTATAGA
>PVIC010034269.1:0-19693 GCA_004025085.1 Thryonomys swinderianus
ATACATATTAAAAGCAGTGTCAACATTATGTGTCTGCTGGGAGAAGAAGGAAGAGAAGAGGTGTGGAGGGTGTCTCAGGGTGGTATATCGCAGAGTAGAAGGTGAGAGTTGATCAGCTGTACAAGGAGTCAATCACTCAGCATGATAAACCACACTCACCAAAATGTAGCCCACTGGTTTGTGTGTCTACTCAGTATATGTTTGTACTGCAAATAGGTGTCTGGTGGTTCTGTGGGCCAGGCCCTTTGCTAGTTGTGGAGTGCAGAGCAGAAAATAGGAGCGAGTCAGGGTCAGTTTCGTGAAATGTACAGTCTAGCAGGGAGATGTCTGTCAAGCACGCTTGTGATCAGTCAGCCTCGGCTAAGTAATGCTGCAGTAGCAAATAACTCCCAGTCCTACAGACTTACTCCAGTGAAGGAGTACTCCGCTCTTGATTTCTGGGCTGCGCTAGGTGTATTGCAGTGCCGCATCTGCTCTCTGCAGTTTGGGCCAACGCCGCAGAGAGCCTCCGTCTGCAGAGAAGAGTCGTGGCAGAGCCATGCCAAGGCCCTAGCAGTTCTTCGGAACACATTCTCTTGCCTGATGTAAGTCACAAAGACCGGATGTCAGTGGGGTGAGTTGAATATCTTTCTTCCCACTCTTACAGAAGGGGCTGATAGGAAAGGGCTGCACTTGCAAATACAATTTCTGTTAAGTTGTTAGAAAATATATGGTAAAGAGGAGCAGTTAAATATCTAGACTTTTAAAGGAAGGGTGACAGTTCAATCTCTGTTTGATATAAGCCGTTGGTCATATTCCACGGGTGAAGACATTCTCCATTTGAACAATTATCCACTGTTGAAACAAAAGGAATCCTAGAGGGATCTTGAGAAGGATAAGAGGTGAGGCGAGAGTGGCAAAGGAGAAGGAAAGCAGGTGGAGACAGGAGGGAGCCTTGTTCCCTCCGCACTGGGCCTGATATTAGGAAGAAGGTACTTGTGCTGACGGGGAGGAGGCGGAGAGCGAGCGCTGTGCTCATGGTGGTCTCAGTCACCAAGCGGTGCGCATGGAGGAGGCAGGTGGCTGAGTGGGCTCCGCTGTGTCCTGGCCCAGGGAAGGTCCCCGAGCGGCATGGCGAGGTGAGGCGTGCTTGCTGCAGCCCTGACCGTACCAGTAGGCAGAGAGAGTCTCACAGAATGTGGTGCATTGCATGGAGCCCACTGCTTGTGCCCTTGGGGCCCCCTGTTTGTGCACTGAGGGAGATGCTGGGGTCCCAGGGTGAGAGGTTGGACAGGGCTCCAGATAGCCTTGTGGTGTGAGGCTTTTGGGGAGATGGTATTGCTTCTTCAGCTGGATAACAAAACCCTGTCAATGGCACCAATAAAGAACTGTGAAAGTAGTTTTCTTCTCCTTGTTATTCCCTCAGTATTTGGCATATTAAACAGACCAACTGGCCAGTATGATCCCTTCTGAAGCCAAGGTCTTCTTTGTGTGCTGGAAGGTGGGTAAATGCAGCACACAGCTCAGACTTGAACCTTCAGCCAGAAATAGGCCATACACTTTTGGAGCACACAAGAAACACCAAAGAGAGGGATGGAGTTCAGTCCAAGTCATGGACGCTCTCGGGAAGGCTGCTCGCCACCTCGGATGTACTGGGTGCCTCAGAGGCAAACAGCACGTGAGAAGGTGTGCCCCTTCACTTCTTGTGCCACATCAAAACATACAAGTACAGCGGACCCTTGACTTACGAACTCAACCAGTTCCTGAGAGTTGATTGTAAGTTAATACAGCTGAGATTTGGATGTTTATCTATGCTATAGATAACACGAGGCAGATGAATCTTCCATTGACCTAATTAACCCAAGTTGTTCTTATGTCAGGCTGCTCGAAACTTGAGGATTCACTGTATGTTGAATTGGAGGGGATACAGAGCTGAGAACAAATGCGATCCGTATTTCGAGGCTTGGAACTACCAAACCTGGCTCTGAGAATGCTGACCCTTCGTGGAGTGATTCCTTTGAACCAGACACTGTCTAGAGATCTTGCTGTATTAACTGGCTCCTGACAGCAGACCTGTGAGAGCCCAGTGCTGTCCTTCCACTGGAGGAGGTGATGGAGCAGCGGCAGGCAGGTGGGCGGTCACCTGCAGCTGCGCAGCTTCCGAGCGTGAGCGGTTGGGTGCGACATCTCACTGTGTAACCCTCACACACTACCTGACTTTGTGGGAGAGACGGAAGGTGGGAACTTGGACCCCGATGCACGTACTGGGTTATACTCCTAAACAGAAAGGGGCGAGAAAGGTGAAAACATCAAACCTTATATAAGCGTGAAGGTTCTCAGGAAGAAAAAAGAAGACACTCTTCGCTGAAGTGTGCTGGATGGGGAGGGCGGAGATGAACATTTTTCAGTTCACGTTTTTCTGCCAGGTTACAACGTTTGACCACGGTCCTAGCTCATTATCTTAGTGAACAGTATTTCTGTTTTACTTTTAGGCAGATCTAACATTTTGCTCTTGTTCACTTACTAAGCCATAAATAATCACTGGAGGGTTGTTGATTAAGTTTCAATAGAAAAAGCAACACTTGAAAAGATGTGCTGATACGTCATTTCCATGCGAGCCCCTTTTTAAACAATCAAGATGGGGCTGCAATTCCCAGGGAGGCACCACTTTGAAATCTCGGGGTTCATTCATTTCTCAGGAAACTCAGGAGAAAGCGGATATTCACACATCAGTTCTCAGACCTTGAGGACATTTTGCCCTTTGCTCTTCCCCACATTCTGAGTTCAATCCTTTGGCTCCTGTTTCTCCTGGTACAATGTCTTTCTTTCTTTCTTTTTTCTTTTTTAAAGCTCAACATGTATGAAACTAATTTAATGCAAAGGATTGTCTTGATAACTGTATGAGTCATATGGAAAATAATGATGCATAACACAATCAAATACTCTGAAAAACAAGTCTCGCCAGAAGAAAAGAGAAAACTTTACAAAAATGCCAAGAAAAGCGATTTGAAACTGGATTTTGTAAAAACATACTGTTATCCACATTGCCAAGTATAATCTCAGTCAGACCAGTGTTGAGTCTTTTTGTTTATATTTTCTATTTACCTTTGAGATCAGTCCTTTCCTTTCCACCTGTGGCTGACTCGCAGCAGACCAGAACAATTAGCCAGCTTAATTTGACAGTTATTGTACAAACTGGCTCTCAAATTATGAGGCAGTTCTGAGGAGGAATGTGGTTACTTCAGAAGGGAATTTTCCCCAAGTGTTTGCTTGTCTGTGTGAATGCCCGCTGCGAAGCTCATTGTGGCAATGTTGAGTTGGGCCAGATGATAAGTCAGATTTGTTTTGTGTGGAAAAAAAAAATTCCTGTTAGATTTGGATCATCCTAAACCAGTCTATGAGTTAAATGCACAAATTATCACTTAACTGTCCTAATGTGAGTACAATTGGCAAATCTACTCCCGTGTTTCCAATCAGGAAGCCATTTCAGTGGATGGTATCAGATATCACAAGGAGTTCTTGAAACACATTATTTTAAGATTTTTTTCATCTTTATAAAGTTATCTGCAAGCACAGATACTGATTTCCTGTAATAAAGCTGACACAGTGAGAGAGACTGAGTATTCGAGGAGATGTAAGCTATTAAAATGCCATCAAGGGTCTCAGAATCTGGGAGCTGTAAGGACAGGGCAGGGTACTATTCTCTGTAGTCACCACCCTCGTGCCAGATTCTCGGGGAGCAGCTTTAAAAGGGATCGCATTTACTCTTCCCCGTAACACTGCCAAATAGATTGTGCTTCTGCATGTTGTTCAGATTCAGGGAGGTTAAACAACCTGCCCAAGAACACCCAGCCAGAGCGAGGATCTGAACCTAGCACAGCCTGACTCTCGGCCTCACAGCATTTAGTTATTTCACTATGTCCCTTGACAGAAAGTCGTGTTTTCTTCTTATAACTTCAAAACTTTTCAGTCTTATAATCTCATTTTTTTTTATGTTAGCTGTGTGAAGGTGGCAGGTGGTATCATTTCCATAATAGTTCTGAGGAAGCTGTGCCCCGGAGAGGCTGAGCAAGGTCTTCAAGGCCTCGTGCTGGTCAGGAGTGGAGCTGGAAGGAAGACAACATGGTGACTCTTCAACTGAGGCTTCCTCGGCGGGCAGATCTAGATACCAGATTGTGCTCCCAGAAAGCGAAGATAAAAAAACCACAATTCTGAATTGAGACATACCCGTAGGGAGTCAGAGTTAACAGCACTCTTGTTAGCTAAAAGCCACGGTTCATAAGTGATATGCTGAACTGCGGTGGCATTTCTAGTGTGCATTACACATTCATTCAGCTGAGAAGGAGGTGAGGTGGTGGGTGATTAGGGGTCAAGAAAAAGGATTAAGAGCCAAAAAGCACTGGGCTGATGCTTCACGCCCCTGTGTAAATGACTTGACTTTCTTGGCCTCTGTGTGACCTTGAACAAGTCCCTTATCTTCCTTATTCATCTCAGCTCAGAAATGTGTTTATGGCCTGTGTATGTGTGTGCACGCGTGTGTACGTGTGTGTGTGTGCGTGCAGTGTTATGTGTATCACTGTGCGGGGAGATGTCACCATACATCAAATGCTGTGGCTGAAGTGAGCTCCTTGGGGAAAACGTATCGCAGTCTCCCTGCCCCCACCGCAAAGATTTTTTCTCGCAGTGTGGCAAAAGGTGCCACTTTTTAATAACATCATTGGAATATCAGCTTCTTGTAAGATACAGTGGGACAAACTGCGCTGTGCCATCCTGTGACATGATAAAGAAGAGACTAGCTGCGTGAGCTGCTGGGCAAAGACCCCTCAGGAAAGCAGGCCTGGTCCTCCTGGGGTCAGGCGAGCAGAGTGCAGGCAAACTGCCGAGGGAGCTCGGACGCAAAGTGTCTGCACTGCAGCCCGTGTGCGGAGCCCGCTGAAGGATGAAACGCCTTCCCTCTCCATACCTTGGGGTGCATTTTTACTCTTTCTCTTTGAATTACACCAGTGGTCATCAGGAAAGTGCGGGAACACACCTATGCGCTGCTCCAGCCAGCCAGCCCTTTCCTAGCTCAGAGCGCTGCCACTGCGATTCAAACAGAGAGCAGCCCAACACGGAGGAGGGCAGAGGCTCTGTTTACTCTCCCTGCCTCCCTTTGGGCAGCGGCAGCTTCTGACATCTGGGCTGCCAGGTCTGCCTCGTTACCCAGGCTATTGTGTCCAGCTAGCAGCCTGTGTGTCAACTACTCACAGAGGCCCAGACACCCGGACTGGAGCCGGAAGGGAGAAGCGAGGGGCAGCAGGATCTCAGGGTCACCTGCCCCGTCGGCCCCCAAGGAAAAAGCTCACATGCTTGCAGACAGCCTGGTACAAGGGGAAGAGTGTGGAAGTGAGGCAGAAGGCCTGCTTTCAGCCCTGATCCAGAGCGGAAGCTCTGAAGGGCTTGGGCGCAGTTACCTCACACGTGGCCTCCGGGGGTTGTTCTGATCAAGTGACAAGAAGCTGCGTTGCTTTTCCTTCGCCTCCCCAGCGACTGGCTCCCCAAGGAGGCGTGCTGGCTTCAAGAGCATGAGTCTCTTAATTGAGGAGGACACTTTGACAACCAAGAGCTCTTGTCACCTACAACCCTGGAATCCAGCACTTTCCCTCCATTTGCAGGGATTCTGGCTCTGCCACTACGGAAACGTAGATGATTCATTTGTACTCTCTGGACCTGTTTCTTTGGCTCTCTTGTCTTATCTAGCTGTAGATCATTTGAGACAACAGAGATGACAATGGCTGACAGACTCTAAAGCAGTGGCAGGGGTAGCCTGTCTCTAGTATGTGAAGAGCTGAACGGAGTGGAGAACCTTATAAGCCAGTTACTGATCTTCCTCTTGGCCAAGGCCCTGGAGGAATGCCCTGGCCCGTGCTGGGTCCCTCAGGTCTGCTGTACAGGTCACAGCATTTCCAAGAACTTCTAGCTTGCTATCCATGGGGTGGTGAGTGCCGCAGACGCACAGGCAATCCAGCTTGTAAGGGACTTCAAAGGTTAGCTGGAACAAGTCCTCTTTGAAGCTCTGATCCTCTGTACAGCAAGCCAGGACATGTATATATCTTTTGTCCCCCCAGACTTGGGCATGGTGCTTGGCAACATGCCAGTCATTCAGTAACTATTCATTCAATGAATATATGAATGAAAAAAATAAATGAAAGACATAGGGTTGAGGAAGATGGCTGTGCTAATAAATCATATTGTTAATAACAATGATAAGGACAATGATTTCAAACACTGAGAATGTGTCAAATCCTAAGAACCATGCTAAGAGCTGTCAGTAAAATTTCACTTAATAGCAGATCCCTGTGAGGTAACCATTATGACTGTCCTCCATACCTGAGAAAACAGAGGCACCAGGACTCTAAGTAGTTAGGATTTTTAGTAGTAAAGTAGTAGCTGATAATATGGGTGATAAAACCAAGATTAAAATCCAAGACTGGTTCCATGGCTTTTTATTTTTTTCATTAAATACATTATGAGAATATAATGTTCATCCAGGACATTAGCATTCTTCTCCCTTCTTGGTTCCTGGTTGATTTGGTCACTCTACTTTGTGCTTTGTGGCTTGGAGGGCACAGGGACCTGAGAGGGGAAGACCCCACTTGCCTAACCTCCAGTCAGTTCATAAGGACCAAATGAACTCATACTGGCCAAGTGGCCAATTATAAATTTGGCAGGATGTCCAACTCAAGGCGGCTTTGTACTGACAAGGAAGTGTGATCATTAAGAAAAAGGATAGAGTGGTCAGGAAGGAAGAGACGTTGGGACCTCAAGGAGTTCACTTGTTAGAGACACGTGATCACAGGTCTCCCATAGGCCCTCTTGATAAAATAGCACACTATTTCTTATTGTGTTTTTACACTACTTTGTTTTTCTTTAGAGTACTTATCACCTGTGGAGAAGAGACATGCTTTTGGTTTGTACACTCTCTGCTGTTCCCTTTGAGAGGAGGAGCAGGGCCTCACATTTGTTCACTGCTACATCTACAAAGAGTATGAAGCACAGAATGTGGCACTTAGAAGACCCTCCACAGCTGCTTGTGGTGTGGCTACTTACTTATTTTGAACCATGTAAAAACCACTTCCAGAGGTGGCTGTGTTCTTTATGAAATGAACTGTGAAATAATGGATACAATGTTTCTGTTGGTTCTGCATTTCCTGGATCCCAACTGACTAGGGCTTTTGGGTGTGTGCAACCTTCAAAACCAACTTCTCTTTCAGTTTCCTCATGCTCTGATTTGTCCCAACACGTGGAGTGCCTCATGACATCCACACTGAACATTTAGATTATTTCTTGCAAATAGTTTGCACAGCATCACATGTCATGGGGGGACATGACTTCCCCAGAGTAGCTGGAATATGGGAAACTCACTGAGCACTTGTGCTGCTCCTCAGTGACATGTTCCCTGGAGCTTGTAATGTGCCACTACATGTCCAGGAACAGGCCAGACAAAGGTTCAGCCCCCACACATGAGCGCAGGGCCTGACGGAAGGCACTGGTTTCAGTTAAGGCTTATACATGCTGCGCTGGAAGAGCTGGAAACAGGTTTTTACTGTCCCTGATGACATCCACCCCCAGAAATGAATTGGTGATGTGATTCTGAAGGCTCATTAATGTGATACAAATATAAATTAACTTAGCTCCTCTTCTAGTAACTGTCTTATATACTTGGACCTAATTATAGTCTTAGTAAAACAACTTGGAAACCTTAGAAAGTTAAATAGTCAGATAGTCAATGAAATGAAGACACAATAGAATTGTATTTTCCCTAAATTGAACTAATCCTATATCATTATACTCTCATCCTACTGACAACACCTCTTCTGAGAACCAGCAAATAACTCTTTTCCTTCTGTTGATCCCATGGCAGAGAGCAAAGAACCATTTTCTCTAACAGAAAACACAGAAAACAAACCTTTAAAATAATATTTTCTACCTTTCTGCCAACTTCTTCCCTTTTCTTACCCAGGATTGGATAGAGTATTATCATTTTAAATAAAACTAATTGTGTAATTGTAGCATTTTTCAGAAATTGATAGAAAGTTTTAGTTAGACTTATTCATCACTCCCACATTTTGGCTTCTCAACTGTTCAAGCAGCCACATCAAGAAAATGGCTCAGTCTTGGCCTGAATCAAAAACTCTACGCTAAAAAATAGGCTATTTTGTCTAAAAGAAATCATTCTGTTTATAAACACTGTCAAGGAGCCTAGCACCAAGCTGTATGGTGCGGAGTTACAGAGGAAGGTCTGATGTGTGCTTTTGCTACAGCCTTATCAAGGGATTACCACTCACCCTTCTAGGACTGCTGTGTGGGACTAACAATGCTGTTAGTTAAAAGATTGTAAAACTACAGGACTGTGACCCAGAGCAGGCTTAAAATAATAAGAACTCTTAAAAAAAATAAAGAAGGCCTTGCAAATTATAGTTCGTAGTTGGCCTGACCCTGACTTAAAAACACCCATAAGCAAAAATCCTTAAGGCCTCAGTGTGGTTGTGTGGTTTTCAGCTTCCCCATCAACTCGGATATCCAGGGATCCCACAGAGAATTGCTGGAGGAGCAGCCACAGAAATAAACAGAAGCCTTTGCTATCACATGGCAAGTAAGTGTCGCATCTCTTGAGCATCCCAGGTATCTGGGGCAGCCCCCTGACAATGGATGAAACGATATCACATCCAGCCAGAAAACAGCCCAGCAGAAACAGTGAGATGACACATAAACCCACAAGCTTGGTTTATAATGTGGAGCAACAAGACACGAGCAGACTGTACTACAGCAGCGACTCTAGAGAAAGAAAGAAAGTAAAATGTGTGAGAAATCCACAGTTAAATTACTCACGATTAGCCCCTATAGTGTGCTTCCAACTGATGTGTGTATGTATGAGTATATATATATTCACACACACACACAAACACGCAGACACACTCACACATACATGTGCAGGGATAGAGAGTGTCACAGTTAAATTTTTTACTAGTATAATGAGGAAAGAGACCCACAGAAGAAGCTCCCTGGGCTAATTTTCTAGCCAGCAGCCACTGCAATGTTCCCACTAGGAGTGTGAGAAGGAGCGAGAGCGCAGTATAATAAATAATGACTGGCTCTGCTGGTCAGGGAAAATTATCACCGTGCTTGGGGGATCTAGGCCTGTGCTCACACGGGAATATATCAGGGGTGGGATCCAAGAGAGAAAGAAAACCCAGGGTAGTTTGGACATATCTCTGGGACTTATTTACTTAAATTTAGAAAGAAAGATTTAAGAAACAAACAGTTTCACCAAAGGTTGCATATTGCTAAACCTAAAAAGTCTACGAGAAACCTAGCACCTCTAAATTTAAATTTCTTTTTAACTTGTGGATTTCTGTAGCTTTGTAGGAGAAAATCAGTAAGTATATTTCGTGTTTGACTTGTCAGAGCAAAAGGCACAGAATACTTATTGTATGCTCACCTGCAGAGATCTGCTCTGAGCAGTGGAAAAATAGGCCATAGAAAATTTAGCCGAGGCAAAACATCACCCAATTACCAGTTCTGGTAACGTTTCAGGGCTAAATTTACTTTCTGTGTCAAAAGCAAGTAAGTCAGCACTAGACCAGGATGGGCCTAAATACTTACAGGATGAAGGGAAAAGATAGGCATTATTCATCTCTTAGGACTTTCCCAGAAAACAAAGCAAAATACATGGGCTGAAGATTTTCTTTTTTACCTAACTGATAGTCTGCCCAAGTGTCTGACCATGTTTCTGGCATATCAAGAGGCTCAGACAGACTGGCAGTATATTCCTCAATAACAAGAGGTTAACAGGGTTACCTGCCTGCTTGAAACAACCCAAAACAAGAAAGAAAGAAACAAACAAAAAGAGCAAAACTAAACACAATAGGCAGTAGTCATCAACAGTGAAGGATAGTGATCCCTGGAAAATAGGAAACATGTGATTTGAGCCCTATGATTGATCCAGATTATGGTCTCAAGAGGGCTTTCTGGCCAGAGTGCAGGGAGAGCAGGAGAACGCCAGGTGAAGCCTCATAATCTTCCTGCGATAAAGACACGAGGTTGGGAGTCCAGGGCAGTCAAGGCAGCTTTTGCTTACAAACCGGATTCCCAGAAAGAAGAGAGTTAAACAAACAGAAAGCCCAGGAGACCTTTACAGGGGCTCTCTTAAGTATTCAGCTGGGTAATGGCTCAGTGTATACAGCTCATGAAACTACCCAAAACTAGAGAAAGGGCCACCCAAAAAAGCCTAAAAGGAATAATGTCTGTAACTTATCTAAGGACAGGAAAAATGGCTGTTGGTAATGACCAGAATGAAAAAAATCTCAAAACTTAGGACATCAGATAGAGCAATCAGAAAGATTGTGTTATAATAGTGGGGAACAATTAACTCTGACCTGGTCCCACCTAACAAAGCTTAAAAACAAGTCCTGAAAAAAGAAATTATTCCCAAGTAATCCCATCCCAAAAAAGTTCACAATTAGAGGAATACAAAAATGTTCAATCCCAACAAGGTAAAATGAACAAAGTGCATATAGCTTTCAAGCAAAAAATCACTAGACATGCAGAAAAAAAGCAGAAAAATCAGGTTTGTAATAAGAAGAAAAAGCAATAGATTCAAATTGACTCTGAAATGATGCATAAAATTTAATAGGACATTAAAATGATTTCTATTCTTTAAGCTAAAGGAATGTCTAGATATAATAGTTATATATACACAATAACACAAAAAGACATCAGATTTCCAGAGATTAAAGCTATTAAAACTACCACGTCTGAGATGAAAATATATCATATGGCATAAGAAAGGATCAGATTCTGCAGAACGTTAAGAGACTCCCATCAAGAGAAACTTCCACAATGAGACACAAAGAGAGATTAGAATAAAAATATTAAGTAAACAGGACACAAGGAAATAGATTTAAAGTCTCAAAGACATAGTATTAATTTTAATTTTGACAGTCTCTAAAGAGGAGAGAAGGCAGTGTCAAACAATTGGAAACATGGACAAAAACATCTTCTGTATTTTATCAAAACTATAAATCAACATTTCCAAATTCACTGAATTCTGAGAAAAAAGAAACACAAAGAAGGGAAAAGAAACAAAAAACTTGAGGGTGTGCTTTTATAATAAACTTGCTTAAAACTAATGATGAAGAAAAACTTAAATGCAACCAGAGAAAAGATATGTATAAAGGAACAAAGAAAACACAGGTAGAGCCTTCTCATCTAAAATGGCTCAAAGTAGAAGGTAGTGGTAAGCTTCTTTAAAGTGATAAAATATAAAATTCTTAACCTAGAAATCTCTACTCACTAAGAATATTTTGGAAAAAAATAGTTTAGAAGAAAAGCTCTTTGCGACATGAAACCCAAGTAATTTATCACTTTTAGAAGATACACGCACTAGGAAATGCTAAAGAGTTATTCAAATAGATCAAAAATGGTACCACATAAATCACTACATAAACAAAAAATAATTATATAAATCAATATCGTATCTAAATCTTTTTTTTTTTGAGACTGGGTGTCGCTTTGTAGTTCAAGCTGGCCCTGAGCTCACTATGTAGCCCAGGCAAGCCTCTAACTCAGCAATCCTCCTGGCTCTGCCTCCCGAGTGCTGGGATTACAGGCATGAGCCACCACGCCCAGCACTGTGGTACGTGGTATTGATTGCTGGTGGGCGTGAGTCACCACACCCAGCATTGTATGTGGTTACCAGGATCGAACTCAGGGCCTTGTGCTTGTGAGGCAGGCGCCAGAACCACTGAGCTAAATCTCCAGCCCTTTTATCTAAATCTTTTAAAAATAGAATCATTTCTTTAAAGCAATAGTAATGATCGTGTATGGTTTATAACATAATGCTACAGTTTGAATGTCGTCTCTGAAGCTCATGTTGAAATTTAATCACCATTCTAACAATTTCAGATGAATCCATTAAGAGGCGATAGAGCTTCAATGCCTCCATCATCTTGAATGTATGTGTGGCCTTATTGTGGGATTGAATCTGTGCCCAAGGGGCACATTTGTCCAATTTTTCTTTACTCTTTAGTCCTTGCCTTCTGTCATGAGTTGGCGCTGTAAGAAGGCCTTCCCAGTCGTCAGCACCTTGGTCTCATACCTCCCAGCCTCTAGAACCATGAACCAATGTCTGTACATTCTAAGTTACCTTATCTCAGATATCCTGTTGAAATAGCAATAGTATATTTAGACAAGTACATAAAAGTAAAATATAAAATAACATCAACATAAAAGCTTTGAGGGGAGAAATGGAATCATATCGCTATATAGTTCTTAACTATATGCTAAACAGTATAATAGCCTTTGAAAATAAACTGTGAAAAGTTAAAAGTGAGACCTATAAATATGAAAGTATCTAGTAAAATAATCTAATAAGAGTTACATTGATTTCCCAACAAAGAAGTAAAATGGAATCATAAAAAGCACTCAATGCATCCAGAAGAAAGGAGGAAAGTATAGAAAAAGCACTAATGAGCACATAGAAAACAAATAGCAAAATAGTAGTTTTAACATAACCATATCAATAATCATATAAAGATATGTAATCCACAAACCTTTCTTAATGTACAGAGATTATTTGATTGTACAAAAGAAGATTCAAGTATGTGTTGTTTACAAAAAAACTCTTTAAATATAAAGATGCAAATAAGATTAAGAATAAAAGGAGGAAGAAATATGATAATGCTAATCAAAGGAAAAGTTAAGAGTTTATGTGAACATCAAACAAATTAGATTTCAAAAAACAGCAGCAAAAATCACCATATTACTAGTGATAAAGGGTTCTCATAGTAAAAGGTCAATTCATTGAGTTCATATTGTTTACGCACCTACAAAGTAATAGCAAAAAGTCGTAAAAATGGACAATAGAAATAAAAATAGATGCACATTTTAAGTTGAATATTTCATCACCTTTCTTTCAATAATTATTAGGAAAAATAGAAAATCAGCAAGGGTATAGAAAAACTAATGACATCAACTAATTTGAACTGAAATTTAGAGAATATTCCATTCAGCAAGATAAAAACACATTCAGATGCATACCAAACATTTACATTAGACCAGATTCTGAGTAGACTAGATTCTCAGACATAGATGTCTTGATTTAAATGCATTTAAATAATGCACAATGTATTCACTGACTGAAATTAGTAGTCAATCTGCAAAACACTTGGAAAATTTCCAAATAAATAGAAACTGGATAATACATTTCTAAACAAATAATAATTCAAATAAGAAGTTAGAAAGCACTTTAAATTAAATGAAAATGAATATAGAAAACAGTATGAGATTTAATCGAAGGATAATCAAGGAAAATACATAGCAGTAAAATATCTACTGTAGAAAATAAGAAAAGTAGCAAGTTAATGACCTCAACTGTCATCTTAAGAATCTTTTTAAAAAGGTAACAATACAAAAAGTAAGCCAAGAAAAAATAATAATAATCAGAGCAGGAGTCAATGAAATAAGAAACAGAAAGCAATAAATAACAATAAAATTGTTTTGTTATTTGAGATCAATAAAATTAATAAATCTTTCTCAGAGGAAAAAAGAAAACAATTTACCAGTATCCATGACAACAGAGAAGAAAGCACGAAACTACCATAACAAACATTATTGTGATTATTGACAGACTGTTTACTATAAACTGATTATTTACAGACTGTTTACCATAAAGTCAAAAGCTTAGGCTCTACAAATCAATTAGAATTAGTTCACATATGAAATTATTTTGTAGAATACTAAGAAATTATTCGTTTTGAAATACTGGGTGACATTCAGTTATGTACTCTTCTCTACTATAAGGCTTCATAGAGCCCTTACTACATTTTACACAGTGAAACTCAGTAAGAAAAGAAAGTTCACAAGGTTTCTTAAATGTACTTGAGCATATGATCCTTTCTCCAGAAATATGCAAAATAGCTAGTGATCAGTTAGTCATGCCTTGACAAATACTTGGATAGATTTATCAGTTAACATTATATACAAAAGCCCTAATTTGGGACAAGTTACATTTGAACTGTTTCAATCTCATGATAATTTAAATATATTAGCACCAAGTTCAACTTTTACATACAAATTTCTACCTTGAAAACAGTCCTTTCACTTTTTTTTTTTTTTTTTTTTTTGAGACGGTCTCACTTTGTAGTTCAGGCTGGCGCTGAGCTCACTATGTAGCCCAGGCAAGCCTTGAATTCAGCAATCCTCCTGTCTCTGCCTCCCAAGTGCTGGGTGTGAGCCACCACGCCTGGCATTGTGGTATGTGGTATTGATTGCTGGTGGGCGTGAGTCGCCATGCCCAGCATTGTATGTGGTTACCAGGATCGAACTGAGGACCTTGCGCTTGCGAGGCAAGCACCGGAACCACTGAATTAAATCTCCGGCCCAGCCCTTTAACTTTTATAATCTTTAAGTAATACCTACCTTATCCTAATTATTACACAGAAAATACCATTATTTAGAAGCATAAAAATTAGTCCAACAATAATACATTTCCTTTTGTCTATATTTTCCAAAGCCTTTGAATAACTAAAGAGTCCATAAAGAAAGGATGTGAAGGGCCGAAGATTTAGCTTGGTGGTTCCAGCACCTACCTAGCAAGCACAAGGTCCCTGGCTCGATCCTCAGTAACTACATACAACAATACTGGGCATGGTGACTCACGCCCACCAGCCATCAATACCACATACCACACAGTGCCAGGCATAGTGGCTCACAGTTGTAATCCCAGCTCTTGGGAGGCAGAGGCAGGAGGATTGCTGAGTTCAAGGTTTGCCTGGGTTACACAGTGAGCTCAGGGCCAGCCTGAACTACATACAGAGTGAGACCCTGTCTCAAAAAAAAAAAAAAAAGTGAAGAATCTTAGAAGAGGAATTTAAAAGCAGTTTTATTATCCTATGTTTAAAATTGGTATTAAAGGTAAGCTCCTCCACAATGATATTGTTGGAAAATATCTGACATTCATCATCACCTCCTTCTTCTTCTCCTTCTTCTTCTCCTTCTTCTTCTCCTTCTCCTTCTCCTTCTCCTTCTCCTTCTCCTTCTCCTTCTCCTTCTCCTTCTCCTTCTTCTTCTTCTTCTTCTTCTTCTTCTTCTTCTTCTTCTTCTTCTTCTTCTTTCTTCCTTTCTTCTTCTTCTTCTCCTCCTTCTTCTTCCTCACTGCTGTATCTTCCCATGTGTTTAAAAATCCCTTTTTAACTTAATACTTGCTTAATTTTTTTGCCAAAATCTTGTCTATGTTAAAGTGTAGAGAAAACTCCCAAATATTATTTTGTCTAGCTGTGCAATGTATCTGAGTAGGAAAAAGAACTTAAGATACAATACCAGTATGGAATTGGCATGGTCATAGTCAATAACAAATTAATGGATTTAACTACTATAACTCTCTCTAGTAAGGAAAGAAACTGTAGTATGAAATAAAAGTCTTTGAAGAGCTATTTTGCATGGCATAAGGAGTTCTTGCCAACAACCTTATCCGTATGTATTAGTTCATTTCAGAACTTCTAATGTTGATTTCTATAGAGTAGATTAAATTTGCATGGATTTATAATGAAAATAGCTCCAAGCCTAAATCTTCATGCTCATAAATGCGTAGCCTGGAAGTGCCAGTTTCCTAGGTCACATGCATGGTAGTCTCAAGATCAAAATTTGTGTCTATTTTAAGTGCTTCAATAATTAGCATGCTCAACTCCCCTATTATGCTATAAGGAGGAGGAAAGATAGGGCTGTTTTTCAGAACACAGACATTCCCTTCTCTCCAAGGAAGCAAAATGTGATGTACATTAAAGCAGTCTAGATTCACCATGATTTAAAGAAAAGTTTTTCCATATGGTAAAAATGACTGCATAGCATTCTACAGATGTGGAATGGCCTTTCTTAAAATATTGATTATGTCACATGTTTAAGTTCTTTTGAGCAAGCCCATACCCTTTTCTGATTCCAAGGGATGAATCCATACTAGGGTACAATGGAAGGCAGGGATCCCTCACATACACCTGAGAACATATATCATACAAATTATGATGCCATAATTAGGCAGAAATCATAGAACTCAAAGTAAAAATCAGAGGAAAGATATTTCAAGAAGAAATGTTAATGTGTGATAGAGTTGATTTTTATCCACCAAATCTATATGGCCATACATTGGGATAGTTACTGCCAAAAAGACAGCACCTGGTACTGGGCATGGTGGTTCACGCCTGTAATCCCAGCACTCAGGAGGCAGAGGCAGGAGGATTACTGAGTTCGAGGCTTGCCTGGGCTACACAGTGAGCTCAGGGCCAGCCTGAACTACAAAGCGAGATCCTGTTTCAAAAAAAAAAAAAAAAAAAAAGACAGCACCTGGTGAATCTCCATAGCAAACAGAGAGGACTAGGTTGTACCTAGGTTAATGCTTTTGCCTGGGTGTACATGGTGCTTCAGAAATTTCTGTTACAAATGCTTATTAAGAATCTACTAAATGCCAGGCATGGAGGCTCATGCCTGTAATCCCAGCCCTCGGGAGGAAGAGGTAGGATGATTGCTGTGAGATCAAGGCTAGCCTGGGCTACATAGTGAGCTCAGGGCCAGCTTGCACTACAAACCAAGACCCTGTCTCAAAAAAAGAAAAAAACAACAACAAAGAAAGAATTTATCAAATGATATAAACAGGAATGTAAGTGTGGCGAAACAATAATAAGGTAAACCCTTAACCTTCTTGTAGTTTTTGAACTGGGGCGACAACATTTCATAGTAACGCAGATTAGCAATGAAGAACCTTTTCACTGATAACAAACAGCTTGCTGCAGTACAGTGTCATAGGTTCACTACCTCTGGTGTAGACAGTGCTGTGAAGTCACCACAAAAGAAGTGCAAACACACAAGAAAGCAGCTAACTTACTCTGGTGGAGTTACCGAAGTTATACTGAGCAAATAGCCCCTCACCCAACACCTAAAGTAGTTTTGTCAGTTAAACTAGCAGCACTGGAAAAGCTGGAGGGACCAAGCATGTTTCCTTAAGGAAACTGCAAATACTTTGGAATATATTACAGTATTTGCTTTAAGACTTACCACAATCCTGGGAAGTAGGCCAGACAGAGAATGGTCCATTCTGCTGATGAAGAAACTGAAACTCAAAGACAAAGAATATAGAAATGTGAGTGCTGGTGTGGGAAAATTCAGATCTCTTGACTTTCAATCTCGTACTCTTGCTATTCATATTTCACCATATTCACACTTACATGAGTTTGTTATTTGATCACAGTACTCTGGTGAAGCCAAATAACTTAATTGGAATGTCCAAAGTCACAGAAAGCAGAGTGGAAGCAAAGAATCATTTGCAAAGCTATTACAGTTCTAAAATAATGCAAGAGAAAATGGCATCCTGGTTGGAAACATGTCACCCAAACCGACAGTTGCTGCGAAACAAATGCTATAACAACATATTGTAAACTGGGTGGGTTATTACATTTTATGAAAAGCTTCTAGATATAATGTATTTATAAATTTGAAACTTAGAATCAGGAACAAAGAACACAGTGCCTTCAGGTCAAGGAAAATTATTATTATGGTCTGTGTTTAGATGTCCCCCCCAAAGTCTCATGCAGACAAGGTAAGACTTTCTTTTTCACAGAGAGTTGAATCTGGAGTGTATGATGCTGGGATTACAGGCATGAGATTACTAAACCACTACTAGTGAGTGAGAGGTTCAGTGGTGCCCTAATCTCAGTAGTCTGGTTGCATAAAAGAGGCAGAAAGCTCCTGTTAAAGCCCCTCTTGTTGCCTTCACGGTCTTCTCTTGCCGCGGACTGAAGCTCTCTTAGAGCCTTTGCTCCCTGCTGTGTGCCGTGCTGCACCACTTCTGTGAGGCCTGGGCCCATCCCTGTCATGGAGGCAGCCAATTATGGACTAAACCCTCTCCGAACGGTGAGCCAAATAAAGCCCTTCCCTTTTATTATTTTTAAAGATTTGAATCTTTATTGGTACATTTTTTTTGAGACAGGGTCTCGCTTTGTAGTTCAGGCTGGCCCTGAGCTCACTATGTAGCCCAGGCAAGCCTCGAACTCAGCAATCCCCCTGCCTCTGCCTCCCAAGTGCTGGGATGACAGGCGTGAGCCACCACGCCTTGCTGGCACATTTCATATGTACATCATAATCACAATAAACACTGAGAATTTGTACCAGTGTATGACATGACTTAATTCTTATTTTTCCCATTCCCCTGACCACCCTACAACCCTCCCACCCTTTGAATACATAAGCTTTCTTTTCTTTTTTTTTAACCATCACATTTTTCTTTCCCCCCATTACTTACCCCTATCTCCTTTTCTTTTGAATATTTTCTATTTCACAATATCTGTCATACATTTTAGAACCCATTCACATCTCTAGTTTCTCATACCAGAGAAATGATATAGTGTTTGCACATCTGTGACTCATTTATTTCACTTATGAATATATCCTAAAAGTACGTCCATTTCAGTAGAAATTATTCAAATGTATTCTCTGTGGCAGAGTAATACTCCATTTTATATTTTTAAAAAACATATGTTCTTTATCCAGTCTCCAGCTGATGGGCATTTGGGTTGTTTCCAAGATTTGGCTATCACAAACTGAGCTATATAAACACAGTGCACATACAATGCTGCGATATGAATTTTTTAATTCTTTCATGTATATTCCTAGCAGGGGAATAGCAGGGTCAAATCAACCTCTAATGCTAGTTTTTTTAAGAATCCCCACGCTGATCTCCACAGTGGTTGCACCAGTCTACATCCCCACCGACAGTGGAGAAGGGCTCTTTTCTCTCCGCAGCCTCACCAGCATTTGTTGCTGGTTGATTTTGAGATAGCAGACATTCTCTGTGAAGTGAGATGAAAAATCTCAGTGTTATTTTCATCTGCATCTCTTCAATAACCAGTGATGCTGAGCATTTCTTCATATGCTTCTTAGCTGCTTTTTCTTCTTCCTCTGAAAGTGTCTGCTCATTTCAGATGTCCATTTTTGAATTGGGTCTTTAAATTCTGGGGGATCCCTTCCCTTTTAAATTTGGGTGTTCGGTATTTTGTCTCAGCAATGAGAGTAAAATAACACAGGAATTTGGTACCAGAGAAGTGGAGTCATTGCTGTGACATTACCTGGCCATGTGGCTCAAAAGCCTTTGAAACTGAATTATGGTGAGGGGAAGAGTTAGGAAAGATTTGGAGATACTGGCTACACAGGCAGAGCTTGAACATCTTAGGCTGCTCTGTGTGGGAGATTCCGGTCAGAGCTCAGAAGACCAGAAAGCTGATAAAGACCAAGCTAGTGATGTTTCTGCTAGGAAAAAGGTTTTCATTGGCTGTTGGGCTCCAAAATGACATGTGTTATGGATTGGCAGAAAGTTTTCTGTGTTTTGTTTGTGTCCAGAGACTTTGACTGAGACTGAGATTAGGATGGTGAACTAATTAATCTCAAACAAGAAATTTCAAACCAGTCAAATATTGAGGCAGTGGCATGGCTACCACTGGGAGATTTTAACCCGATCTATGTTGAGAATCAAGAGCAAAGACCTCAGGAAAATGATTTAAAATAGTCCCTGTTTGGTCAGAAAGGAAATTCAGTAAAGCTGTGGACTGCAAAGATGGAGCAGAAGAGACCTTGATTGCTAAGACAGAACAGAACAATGGAAAAGATGGCCTGAGGCCATCACAGGAAGCAG